>JBBMFX010019492.1:0-12507 GCA_037832545.1 Rhabdalestes septentrionalis | reverse complement strand
CACAGTACATTTTATTTTAGGAAACATATAGAACATTTTGTAACATTGAACATCAGGCAAACTAATTAAAATAAATACTTAAATCTTCTTAATTTAATTAAATTGCAGTCACTTGTGTGAGCCTAAACCTGCAGCTCAACAATAAACAAAATAAAGAAACAAATAACATTTTCATTGACGACACAACAATGCACATATCGTAGGAACGGTATCACTTTTTTGGGGGGCGGTTTTGAAACCGTGACTTTTTAAAACCGTGGTATACCTTGAAACCGGTTATCATCCCATGTCTAGTTGGGATACACCTTCTAACATCCGCACAGAAGAGCCACAAGAGAGGTGTTTCCGAAAAGGTGCCCTGTGGTATAATTAAAAATCCATCATGAAAGCAGATATATTATTAGAGATGGTCTACATGTGAAGCACTGGGGTGAGGTGTGGTGAGAAAAAGAGCTCTAATTACAAAGCATACTGTAACATGAGCTGAATTTTATCTAAGCCTTGTCTCTATTTCATGATAAATATAGACTCAGTCTCACCTTGTTAGGGTGTCAGAATGTACAGCAATGTATCAAATATGAACCAGCTGCTTCAAAAAGCAAGCATGAACTCTCCTCGCGAATGCTATCATACATACAACCCTCACATTCAGTCGTAGATTTGTTTCTGTAACAGCACAGATATGCAGAAACATCTGACTAAACAGTAGTCACGACCCTGCAATCATCATTAAAATGGTGCATCTGAAAACACTGCGAATGAAGGTGGAATTGAATGTCTGTGTGTAAAAACAGACACGCAGAAACAAAAGTGTTTCTGAACAGTCATTTCACGTTCACTTTATCCTACTTTGTCTGTGTCTGATCTGGATGTTTGCAGTTGCTGTGTCTGATTAGGATGGTTCCAGTATTAGTGTTCAGTCTTAAAGGGGAATTTTTAACATTTCGACCTATTTCAGTTCTTTATATAACATTCTTAAAGGCACCATACCCAAAACAGCCCGTAGATGAAGACAGGTTAAAAAGGTTCATGCATACATTTCCACAAACATATAAGGGCCTCAATAAAGCTGAATGCAGTTTGAGGGAATACTTTAACAGAAATGTTTTAACAGAAATCGCTTGGGTGACTATTGAATTCTAGTGTTTGTCAGCAACATTAGCCTTGTATTTCTGAATTTGAGCAAATCATGTGGTAAACAGATGCAAGTACTGTTTGTGTATGTCTGTCCACATTGGATACCAGTAGGCATTGACAAAAACAGCAATCAACAGTAAGAGTAACAAACCGTAATAATAAACCAGATAAATTGCACAACAGTCACAGTAATATTTCACCCCTATTATTTCACCCCAAAACATTTTGGATTACTTTAAGATGTAAAAATATTGAAGTTGTCATTTAGTTACATCTAACACTACAGAGGAAATTAAACTCAGTATGACCGTAATTCCTTAAGTTCTCCAAAATTGCAGAAGTGTGCTTGTGGATGAAGTGGGTTGGGGTGCATCATTTAGCACGAACTGACTGAAATGCTTCGCCTCTTGTGGGTTTTTGGAAAAGCTTGGCTTTGTTGAAGTCCGCAGAGCCCTTCCCTCCTTAATTCATTCATTAACTTTATTCATCTACAGCTCTGTTAGCAGAGCCTCTGGATGCATATAAACCCAAGTTTGCTCTCTAACTTGGTCCAGTTCAAGTGAAATATTCTGAGCACTTACTTTTCCCTGCATTGCGGCATTTTCCCCATACGCCATGATCGCTAGAATACTGATGCAGAAACCTGAATCCAGTATGAAATACTGGCTCTTAACAACAGCAACAGAGGATTGGGTGTGTGGAGGTATACCCATGTATTGGCTCTTTGTGAGGACCCCACCCAGGATGATGAAAACCAGAACATTTAGCAGCACCTTTTACTAAAAACAGAAATATAGGCTAAAGCTAATATTTTGGTGGCCAGGTTTAATGGTGTAGTTTAGCTGCGAATCAAATTTACAAAATTGCACAAATGTTCCTTCTTTAGTAAAAAACACCCAAAACATTTTCATAAACATACATCCACAAACCCTCCCTCAACTCACGAAAGCCACATCCAGCTCTTCATTTAAGTGGCAAAAATGTTTGGATGAGCTCTTCATCATTCAGGGTCTCTGACAGTAGATACAGCCACAGTAACAGGTAGCGATGTCCCGATCTGGATTTTTAGCCCTCGAGTCCGAGTCATTTGATTTTGAGTATCTGTCGATACCGAGTCCTGATCCGATACTTAAATATACTATGCTAAGGCGAATGGCAGGTCACTCATTGCTATCATTTGTGTGTTCTTGGACTGCGGTAAAGTTGGTTTGATTTTTGACATTCGTTTGATATTTGCGAATACTTCCTTTTCTGAAAGAATCCCAGTTCTCACTTGCGATCTCGGTGTTGCCTATCGCGCTAGCGGCGCTGCGTTAGGCACCATTGCAAAACTACTACAAGCAACACAAGAGGCTACAAAAACCTGTTTTTCCATATATTGTCTTTGTTTATTTTTGGCAATTTTTTAAATACCAAATTCATCAATAAAACCTATTTAAATCATTTTGGCATTCTAAATGCTAGCAACTACAGCTTTAGGGATTTTTTCAAGCATACCCATTCAAAAATACAAAATCAGTTTACGACATATGGTGTATATATTCAGACATCTTATTTTTTAAACAAATCTTTAAAAACTTTTACTAACAGCATGTATCAATTTCTCCAGTATTATCAAAAGTGACTAAACAACCCATTCAAAATCACAATTAATAAAGTTGTACACCTTCTCATTGACACCTACTAGTCAGAGGCAGGGGCGTAGATTTAGGGTGGATGGAGGGGATGTGTCCCCACCAATATCCTCCGATCATTGAAATGTCCCCACCAATAATATAGTTCACTTAAATATATATATTTTTTAATCATGCTGTCAACATTAACCTAGACACGCAGAATGGGATGAATCACGTTCTCTCCTTGAGTCCTCCCGCCTGCAAAACACATATGAACATTTTGATTGGCTGTGCCTTTCCCTGCTATCATGTGAGAGGCTATGTCTGCATTCAGATTCAAGCAGCGCCAAATGCAGTGGATTTTTTTTCCCGTGCAAGAAGGTGTGTTGGGTGACATACATGTAAGGGGTAATGTACAGGCAGCCTGTAGTTATCGCAGAAATAAGCCCGACAGTGTGATCAGGACCCGACACGAAGCAGAGGGTCTTGTATCACACTGAAGGGGCTTATTTCGCGATAACTACAGGCTGCCTGTACATTCTCCCGCTTATTACATGGCTACTTGCCACATAAGGAAAAAAGCTGGACATGAATATGAATTTGAAACATTTTATTGGCATAGTTGTTTTAAATGAACATTTTTATCCTACCGCAAAACTATATAGTACCACGTGACTAACATTCAAACGTTGGCACGAAGGGTCCTCAAAGTCACATTTTTGAAGAGATTAATAGATTTTATTTAATATTTTTGTATCCCTTTTGCGACGGTGCATAACGTAGCATTCGCGAATATCAAACGAATGTCGAATATCAAACCAACTTTACCGCATTCTTTCTTGGCTGTGATATCCTGCGCCTTTGTGCATCTCTCTCTCCTCTTCAAACTCTCCTGCAGTGAGCTGACTCATCTTCGCACTCCTCCAATCACACAGCACAAATAGTGATCCCCAATTCCCTTCAGTAATCACCCACAGGTGTACCTGTGATCAGAGACGAGGCAAACCGCAGCGCTGAGCACCTGCCGCCGGCCACGCCCCCTAATCACCACTCAAACAGTCTCACGCGAGTTCAGGGGAAGCGTCTCAGTATTCTGGCGAGTGACTGCAGGGTTGAGACGTGGGAGGTGACGTCCGATTCTGATCGAGTCTGAAACCGTGTGATCGGGCCATATTTCCGATCACGTGATTGGATCGAGACATCCCTAGTAACAAGGCTGTCATACACAGGCTATGATTTAGTGTTTCTGGGGCTTCATGCAAAGTTATGTCTGGAGGCCACAATAAAAGACATCTCATATGTATATGCAAAATAAAATATTTATTTTGTAGACTTTCTTATGTCTGTAGTCAGAGCAAGCGTCCTGGCTCTGCCTCAGTCACCATTTCTGGATAAAGTGCAGGACCACTAGAAGGACGGGTTTGAAGACCACCTCAGCTGTTTGCTGTGACGTTGAAGCGTCAACGGCAGTGTCAGCCTCAGATGCTGCTTCTTTATCTGGTGATCTAGCCCCTCCATCTCATCAGCCTTTTTTTCACTTTCCTTTCATGTTTGAGTGACACTAGTATACAGTCATTTTAGAGTTGCATTGAAATATGCTGCTTAAGCAGCTAAAGTCCTGTGATATATTTTCAGTGTAAGAAAATAAAATTAGACAGAAGAAATAGTAGAGTGAATTTAAAATTTTGATGCTATAGAGGATAGTCCTAGTTGATTTAACTCATTAATATTAATACATTTCCAAGAGTCAAAATTTCTATAATTTACAGGTAAGTTAAAATTTACAAAAGGTTTGTAAATGTGTGAGTTGGGCTGGTAGAGTCTATTACTGAGGATGACTCCCCCCTTTGTGTAATAGGTTAGCTCCACCACTGATTCAGGGTCAAAAATATTTAGCAATACTTCACAGACAACTCGTGTCTCCAGTATAATGAACTGTACGTTCTCTCTGTTTAAATAAGAACAGAAAACCCAGAAAACACTCATCAAAGAAGGCATTTCTGCATCTGCCCCTTATCTTGCTTCATAACGATCAAAGGGTTTTCTGTTCTCTTGTAAGTACAAGCAAACACATCAACATTAATGTCCTTGGTAAACGAACATACACTAGACATGCTGGAGAGAGCCTTTAAATAATGCACCAGCCTCTAGAGTTTGGAGTTCGTTCTCTGATGTAAAATCAATGCAAATCAATTTAGTTGCTCTTTTTCTCCGAGCCACGTTCACATTCTTATCTGCAAACTCATTTCACGGTAAAGAAACACATCGGATTTTAAAGGAAAGACAAGAGAGACAGGGAAAGGGGGGAGAGGAAGAAAGAGAAACTCTATAAGGAATGGGGGGGGGTGAGAAAGACAAGGGAGATGGGAAAATGGGAGAAGAAGAGAAAGGGAGATGTATTTTGGATATTTGTCCTCAGGTGTTTGTGCTATTAATGTTTTTAAGACTGTGAACAGGTCTCACACTATTTGGCTCTTATATAATGACTCAGATGTGACTGAGAAAGATGGGTAAAATTGTTAGAAATTGCTTATGATATAGACAAGTCACATGCATGCTACCACCATCAAACTGGACTGGATGATAAAACCAAAAACTCAAACTGAATTAGTTTTACACTTGCAGCCTTGCTTAAGCCCTTTAGGAATATTTTTCATGCACTACCAATCGTCACCCATGCCACAACATCCTCACAGGATTCAATAGTTCATTCATCAACATCCGAGTCTAGACCCCTGCTGAGCATACTGAGAGTAACCATGGCAACAATAAACTTCTGAAACTTGGAGAAACTTTGGGAGAGCCTGGATTTGAAAGGAAATCCCATCGTCCAGCGGATCAAACCACAGAGTGCACCAGTCGCTTTAAGATTAATCAAAAACGGCCAGTGTCTCTGACAAGTGAAGCATAATAAATACACAAAAACTACGTGCAGATGATACTGAGTTCCATTTAAAGCTTATGTTTCTATATAGAGGTGATCACATAACACAGATGAGTCAGGCAGCAGTGATTGTGTGGAGCGACTTGGCTGGTACATGTGAGCTTATTTCTAATTTGCCCTGATCCTCTTACTTTCCTTGTATCATTTCACCACCTGGTTTATATTACAGCTGAGTAATACAGCCGGGAGACTATTTTTGACAGTTAACCCCCATTGCTGTGACTGTAATTTTCTACGAAGAGTGTCCTTCATCATGTGGGCTTAAAGGACCCTTATCCTAAACTGTTTTATTGTCTAAAGTGGCATTTGGCAGACGCCCTTATCCAGATCTCACTTCCCCATCTAGTGCATCTTAATTATAAATATACTTCCCCAACTAGTTATTATTCATTATAAACCTTCTTAGATTTTAAGCCATTAAAAGGAGTCATGAATCAATTTTACCTGATCATCTTTATCTTCAATAATAAAACAGACTATGGTTTTGCTAATATAACTAAATTAGGATTATTCACTTCGTTTAGCTCCTCATTCAAAAACCAGCCCAGACTGAGCTTCCTAAAAACTTCAGTGTGAGTGGACAGAGCTCAGCTACTGAAGGCTGGATAGATGGATGTATATTATTGTTTTGCTCTTTGTGACATCACAAAAACAATGCATAACAGTCTGGGTGGGTTTTTTTTTGCAATTTGGCATGATTTGGCTCTTTAAATGAGGACTTAAATATTTACATACCCTGATGATATCAAGTCTTTTCCTCAGTGAGCATACTTAGTCCTAAACCATGCCCACAAGTCTGCTACACCTTAATGAAGGAGTGAACATGTGATGTGTGGGCTGAGAGAAGTGCAGAGCACATGGTTAACCCTCACCCAGAGTCACATTCACTCACACTGAAGTGTCCACTTTGGGTGCACTTAGACTAAAATGACCAGAAGTGGACGATTTGCTGTGTCTCGCAATATCTGTGTAAAATGTGTTTTTGGCTTCAGAGGTGTAAACAGGTCTACAGGGCACAGCATTTTTTTTTTAATTGTAGGTACTAAATAACACCAGGGTGATCAAAACATGATCAAAGAGGCCATGGATGCTGTTTGAAATTGCTGTTAAAGATGAAGCACTTCACTTACATGGGAATGTACACTCTGGTGCGTGTTTGCATGCTGTGAAGTTCATTTTCAGCAGTGTAATCTCCCACAGGGTGATGGTATGACAAATGACTGGGATGCGAAGTGTCATTTCCAACTCTTCTCTCTTGACATTATCATTTTAAATCGTTTTCACAGGCTATTCCGCCTGTATGTTTTTTTTTATTGAGAGACGGCAATGGTCTTTATTTTCTGGATTTTATCACATCATCCACAGAAATGACACCAACCAAACCGACTTGATAAAATGTGTGGGTTTGAAACCGTATTATGATAATGATAGTGCTGTTCCGTTAAAGTGATAGTTCAGCCTAAATAATCTAATTTACATGCCCTCCCAACACTCCAAATGTACTTTTTTAAAATTTTTATGTAGTTTTATGTAGTCTACCCAATTTATGGTCATTTTCAGGATTTAGAGAGACTTCTCAAATTATGTGGTACCACTAGGGGTGTTGGATTTTAGGCAAAAAAATCTCTAAGAACTATTCAAATTGGCCCCCCTTAACCGCTCGCACACATGATGACAGAGAGGGTGAAACAGGTATTTTTCCACAAACTGTTTAATCAGACACCACCATTGTTGGACTTAAAAATGATTGGCCAATACCAGAGCACTTTTTAGCCTTCAGAACAGACTTTTTGTTTTATTGTTTTAAATATTGTGCTGCCAATTTAAAGTCATTGGACTCACCAGACTTAGAGGAGAACACTAACTCCTAATTCAGCTACAGCTGACTCCCACACTGACTATACATTTATGAGGGCAACCATGCTACCTATCCTTGACGACTGAAGCCAATATTGCTTTCTTTGACTTTTGGACTTTCAGGGTCTTGGCCCACAAGAGCTAAATGATTAATGGTGTGGGGAGTTCTCAGGGGAGAACAGGCAAATAAAGTGATCTGTCCCCAAGCCTTACCCAGGCTCTTGTCGACAGCTGGGCCAAAGCTGCAACTGGTCTGAGAGCGTCACGGCTTTTTGATTGATCAAAACGTGGTCTTTTTTTTTTTGTTACTGTTCAAGCAAAAAACCAACAACAATGGAGATAAAAACTAACAACTGGGAAGTCGACAAAGTAGAAGCAATGTTTGGGCTGAAGATACATTTCCAATGCTGTGAGAAATGGGACATCGCTAACAACTATAGGTTTTTTAGGGTTAGTGTTTCATCCCACAGCACAACAATGACAAAAGCGGCTCTGACAGAAAAAATGCTTTCCACTTGTTCAGCTCCATTAGCGATATTAGAACGACAACCAGTCATAAACTGTGGGGACAGAAATGAGCCACTAACGCCTCAGCAACAGCATTGCCAGGCTAAAAGATACAATAGAAAATCAAACCACGCTACAACCCTGCTGTTGCATAATGGTTTAGGTACAAAACAGCCCCTGTACACCTGTGGAAAAGCCTTAAGGCAGCTCTGTTCCAATGTTGTTTGTTTCCAAAGGTAAATCTGTACTCTTGATTGCTAAGTGCAGAAATAAACAGCCAAATGCTCCTTTACTGCTTTGAGAACTTTTCAGCAATGAGCATAATGCATTATTTAATATGAAACTGAAGTTGCATGGACATAGAGTTCTAAACATTTATAATATATAACATATACATAATAAATATTTTATATCAAGTGTATGTTTAATTTATTTACATCTATTATTCAGGATTTGTTTCAGTTAAATTCAGTCCGTTTAGTATAAAAACTTGTCGGTGGGACACTAAATGACTCCTAGTTGCCAGGTCTTGCTCAAACGAGTGAAATCCCAATGAGGATTAGTGCTTAGACCTAAACACAAGAAGCAAACAAGCACTATATACACATCTCAGGACTACAATGGACTACATTTTGACCAAGTTCGATTTTTAAGGAAGCTATCACTTTAAAGACCAATGTGATCCGACAGCTTGCGAGGGTTTTGCATCTCTCTCAGGCGCTGTGCTCTGGTGATACAACCTGTAAGTGGGATGTGCAGTGGAGCAGAAAGTCCTCCATCAGGACTCCATCAGGACTCCGTCGGCTTCTCCCAGATCAGCAGGAAAAGCCTGATGCTGATCTATTAATACAGATGACAATATAGAACGGGCCTTAATAATGAATGTGGAGAAGACAGGCTGATGGAGGGACAGAGCGGCCAGTGGGGGTGGAGAAGAGGGACTTTCAGAACGGGATGGGCTGTTCCGCATGGAGCTTTCAGGTCAGTGAGCTAACACCGACATGTACTGAATTATATGGATGTAAAAGGGAAACCAGAATGAGCCACAGAAATGTGTTCAGGATTCCTAGATTAATGGCAAATAAAATGTTCTCAATGTTATTGTTTGTGCTGTATTTTCTTCCTCATTTTCTAGTGGGACTATAAAAATGAGCAACCCAGCCCTCCAGTTGTCTGCAATCACTGTGGTCCCTTGCCCAAGTGTCCTCAACTGGCTCATCCGCTTTCCACTCTCTGCGCACTCCTTCCCCATCCAAGGGCAACTGCTGTTCTTATCTTCACATCTCTCTCTCTCTCTCTCTCTCTCTCTCTCTCTCTCTCTCTCTCTCTCTCTCTCTCTCCCCCCCAGAAGTAGAGTGATTTTCCTTAGATCTGACACCCTAGGCTTTCTCATTAGGCTGAGACCTGGATTGTGTAAAGCTGCTTTGTGACAACATTGGTAAAAGCGCTATATGAACAAAATGTAACTAAATAGACATTGAGTCTGAAATAGTTGCCTGTAGTTATGAAGTTTTGTCCATTTTTATAGCTCAGAGTGAGTCATATGGTGTCCTAAACCACAGTCACAAGTCTGCTCAACCTTAATGAAGAGTTGGACGTAGTTTGAGCCAGTTTGAATGAAGCCTTGGGGATTAATTTAGGGAAAAGATTTGGGCCACTATCAACTATATACTGTCTAAAAGCACATCCGGCGTCAGTGGAATTTTTTGAAAAATTCTCTTTTTACTGAACTATACTTTGTAATAGATAGTTTGTCCCCACATTGCTGCAGCAACTGCTTCTACAGTTTTGGTGAAGTGTTAGAGCAATGTGTTTAGGATTTGATTACATTAAGCCACAAGTGCATTAGTGAGGTCAGTGGCTGATGTTGGATGGTAAGTAGTTCATGCTAAAGGAGCTCCATCAGTACCAAATATACACAAAACTGGAGCTAACAGACATTTTAATGAGTATTGATGTGTGTGTGTGTGTGTGCGTGTGTGCGTGTGTTCCTTTGAGTCTATGCAGAGCTAGTGTGTATGTTTTAACCATGCATAGCCCTTCAAGTTTCTAACCTACTTTATAGAATCTTTAAAGGGAATTTAACTGATTTCTTTAGTTTCTGCATAATTGAATGACTGTGAACTGAATGTAAACACAGCACATCAGAGAGGTTAGTGGCTGATGTTGGATGGTTAATTTTGAATCACACTGAAATGGACCTCGTGTTAAAGGAGCTCCATTATTCCAGAACACACAGTTCCACTGCTCCACAGCTCAGTGCTGTAATGCATTATACCCTCCATTCAATGGCCATAGTGAGCTTTCAACAGGTCAGTGCTTTCTATGGCCATTGTGGAAGCAATAGGTACCTATAAAAGTAACTTTATAGAAGGGTCGTCTGGACAGTTCCGGACTTACACTAAAGGTAGGGCTCATAAAGGAATTTTTATTTCATTTGACTCTATTCACTTTTCATTTCGCATTTTATGTCCTATTTTTAATCTAAGATTGGTCCAAATGTTGTTTTTACATCAGTTGCCTGCTGGCTTTTGGGGCTTAAGCAAAAAAAATTCTCATTCATCTGCCTTTCGTTCTTGTGTGCATGCTCTGCTTAACAAAAAAAAAGAGCCAGTGTGTTCTTTCCTCCTGCAGCCGGAGGCCTGTTGGCACTGCCTGCCATATGCCGGCTGCATGGAGCGACATTTAAAATCGCCGGGTGAAAATGTTCAACCCTGCATGTTAATGCGAACAAAGAAAAGAAAAACATCCAAAACAGAAATCAAGAGAAAAACGCCGCTTTGAGAGTTTTCCCATCAGTCTATTCCCCTCACTTGTGTTTTCTTTGATAAATTATTTCAAATCATCAGTCTGTTACATTTACTATGGAGAGTTATGAAAACAGGTCTGGTAAATATATCTTTCTCTCCAAGGTCCCCTGTATGTTTCTACATATTTAAACACAATTTGAATTGACATGCAATGATTGCATTTCTAATGATAACCTTATTCAGTGGTGTATTAGCAGAAAAGCTATCAATTCATTCTTTAAAGTTTTGTCCATCAGTGCCTTACTGCAAGCAAAATGTTTTTGGATTTATTATGAAATGTGATATCATTAATAATAACTAGTACAGCAGTGAAAGATAACATGGCTGTAATTTGCAGCAGATCCTCCCACCCATGATGTTTTTGATGACAACACACAAATTGCTATTGCTTTTATACACCAGTTTTACACCAAAAATGATTTTTTTTTTCATACCAAAAGCATCCACAGCTACTCTTATCTCAAATCAGTTTTGTTTGGAAAAACAAAATAAATTGATCCAATCAGGATGTTTTTCTGAGTGGTATCCAAGCAGATCTGTGAGCTCTCCCATTGGTTAGGCCTTCAGGACCTGAAATGATTTTATTCCATGTCAGATTAACCACCAACATAAGAAATAGCATTCTGTATTAGAATAGGTAGGACCAGTTTCATTACTCTAGGCTTACTGGAAGTTTTAGATATGTCACTGTCTGGCAGTTTGAACTGGTAAACACATAGGAAGTTCCTACAGGGAGGGAATATGTAATCATCTCAAAGGATGGCAACTGTTCAGCTGGAGTGTACACAAGTACAGCAATGTCATGAATTTATTATGTGTGAGAAAGTAAGAGACACTCAACCTCAGTGCTGTGCAGGCTGTGTCTAGGAAGTACATACAGCTTCAGTGTAAATGGTATAAAGCATCAATACCAAATAGGTATGAACCTGGAGCTAACGCATTTAAAAATGTATTGATGTGTGTATGCATGTGTATGTGTGTTTGTGTGTGTGTGTGTGTGTGTGTGTGTGTGTGTGTGCGTTTCTATTAGTCTGTGCAGAGCTAGTGTATAAGTATCAATCATGCATAGCCCTACAAGCTTAAATGTTTTTTTTATTCAGTGCATAACTTAATGATTGAGACTGCATGTAAAGAGATGACCAAGAAGTCATTCAGAGTGGCTTTTGCCACATATGAAGCACAATCAAAAATGTAAGCAAAATGAACAAATTATACAAGATTTGTTTTTATCGTAAAAAGTACTAGACGTTTTGTGAACTGATACGATGGACATTCTGTTCTGTTCTGTTCCTGCCTTTGCTTGGATATGTAAAACGCCATCAGTGGCTCCTGATTAAATCTAATAATGTATAAACTGAGCTGAACAAGGAATTTTAAGTATTCGATGATAACTACAATGTAATAATAGGTTTCCATTCGGAATTATGTAGCCAACACACAGACATACATAAAATCACTATTTACTGTATCAATATTATTTGTTAACCCTCTAATAGTAGCTTTTAACAGCATATACTGCTGAACTAAATAATAATGATAAAAATATTAATAATAATAATAATAATAATAATAATAATAATAATAATAATAATAATAAAAATAACAACAATAATATATTTAATTTATTTGTGTCTTT
>JBBMFX010019482.1:0-12507 GCA_037832545.1 Rhabdalestes septentrionalis | reverse complement strand
CCAGCATCTCAGCACAAAGCCTACTCACTTGAGGTTTTCAAACATAGTCTTCATTTTTAAAAAATGTCTAAAAGTCTCGTCTCGTCTCGTTCTCGTGAGAAAACCGTCTTCGGACAAATATTTGTAGTCGGGAAATGTATACCCACTCCCCAATCACAAACCACAAGTATTTAATATTAAACAGTCCCGGCTAAACTCAACTTCATTCTTCTAAATAAAAGTGCAAAAACAAAACCCCAATAACAACTTAAATAAGTGTAGCCTCCAATTGGCCACCTACTGTCATAGACCTCATACCTGACAGCTTTTTTCATGGCAATATATTTTTTTATGCATTTAACTTCTAAATTGTTAAGAAAAATGTACTATTTTGTAACATAAATATGAATGTAAATTCAGCTACATATCCATGTAAAATATAACTGTATAAATAATTTTGTGCTGTCGTGAGAAAACAAAGAAAACATTTTGGGATGGTTAAATATGCTGTATTCAGAGCAAGAGCAGACTGGGACTAAAAATCCAGCCTGGATTTTTTTCACCAGATGGCAGAGGTCAAAATCTTGGCTGAGAAAGGCAGGCCAATGGCTGCCTTGCATCGGACAGCTGTTCAAGACACTTTGTTTATTGGTGTATGCTCTATTCACACTGTTCTACAGGGTATCCCTTATTCACATTTTGCTACAATGTTCTCTATATATTCTCTATTTTCTATTGGCTCTTCCTTATTCACAATGTTCCACAATGTTCTTTCCTATTCACACTGATGTTTTACAATACTCTCCTTTATTCAGTCTGTTCTAAAAGGTGTCATTATTCATACTGTTCGATTATCTCCCCAAGTAACACTGCTGACAACACGGGATGCTGTCTACAGAGATAAAGACCCTGAAATGCCCAAAGTAGCCAGAACCTCTCCTGGGGCATCAAGCTGACAAAACATGAGTAAGCCAAGAAGGTCAACAACCACTTCACCTGTTCAAGGGATGTAAGATACATGTGGCAGGGCAACCAAGCCATTACCAACTACAGGACCCCGCCGTATGCTTGTGACACCAATGTATCTCTCCTGGATGCACTCAACAAAATCTACATCTGGTTTGCGGCCTAGAACATTGAACCAGCACAGAAGACACCCCACCCCAGCCCCTGGCAGATGATCGTATGCTATAACTATCTGCAGCCAGCATGAGAAATGTTGCCAGTGTCAACCAATGCAAAGCCTGGACCTGGTGGACATCTTCAACACCTCCCTCAGCCAAGCTACTGTGCTTCTAGGCCACAACCATCAGACATGTATGTAAGAGTTCCACAATTTCAGAGCTCAACCACTAACGCCCAGGACCAATTACTCCAACATCATGAAGTGCTTTGAGCGGCAATTTGCCACTGTGCAAACCGGTCAGCAGACAACGCACTCGGACTAATACTACACCTGGCCCTGTCACTCCTGGAACACCGCAACACCCATGTGAGAATGCTGTTCATCGACTTCACCTCAGCATTCAACACCATCACACGACAGCAGCTGATCAGTAAGCTGGACCTGCTCAGACTGAACACCTGCAAATGGATCCTGGATTACTGGAAGACCTCAGATAGTCCAGATCAGGAGTACCAGCTCAAACATAGCTGAGCATAGGCACCCCCAAGAACTACCTTTCACAATGCTGACTCACGACTGCAGATGACTTCATAGTTGTGGGGCTTATCAGGGACAATGACGACTTTGCATACTGAGAGGAGGTGCAATGACAATGTTCCACTCAACATGGATGGTGCCATGATAGAGAGTTAGGACTCCCCAAAACTTTTCTCACCAAATTCTACAGAGGCACCATCAAGAACGTCCTGACCAGCTGTATCAGAGTTTGGTATGGAAACTGCCCAGCCTCCGAGAGCAGAGCCCTACCAGGCCTGCAGGACCTTTACAACTCCCCTGCATCCGTAAGGCCACCAGCATTGTGTTAAACCCATCTGGTAGACGAGTGTGCAACATCAGGAGTAGGTGTGCTGGACTATACATATATAGTCCCTAATATATAGGTATGTGTATTTACATATATATAAGTATTTATGTGTAAATATACATACCTATATATTGGGTTTAAATGCAGAGGAGGAATTTAGTGCTGTTCACACTGTGTGCAGTGGTGTGTTCACGGATGACCAATTGATCACTTTCACTTTTAGATATTCCACTTCCCCGCCCCCTCCCCCTGTCACACGTGCAAGTTTCGGGGTGGGGCAGTATACATATATATATCAGCATTACAGTTCTGTATACATTAGCATATTTTTATTGGCCCCCTATGTGTCTCCATTTAGAATTTTAGATTTTAGAGTGTTTATTTAATAATTAATTTATATTTATAAATAAATAGGTTAACTTGTAATCCCCCTTTTTACCCTCACTCTTGACCTGTCTGAGTGCTGCTGTTCTATTGTGTTCTATGTTGTCCTCCCCTATTGACACTGTTATACAATGGTCTATTCCTGCAGTGGATGCCCTAATTCCTGTTCTACAAAGTTTGCTTGGTTCTTCACAGTGCTGATGTAACACTGTTGATGTAGGTTAATTTGGGTTTAAATGTATTTGTCAACACAATTCGTGTTTGTGTAGTTTGGGAATAGCACAATAATGAGTAGATGGAAATGCTTTGATACTCTATTTTGACAAAAAAGTCGAGTCAATGTTTGCCACCAGTTCTCCTCACATTTCTTTCCACATATTACTGGTCAGTCCTTGTGTGTGGGGTTCAAACTGAAATTCTTGGCAACCGCTGGGCCCCCCGACCAAAGATATGTCTGACTGATTGCTTCAACACCACTTTTAATGTTTATGAGCAAGTGCCGTTGGCATCATCTGCTTCTTTTGAAATCCTGGGCCTCCATGATTAACTGCACTTGAGCTGAAACGGCCGTTGTCCTTCCCGGCAAGGCTGGAAAAAGAAAGAAAGAAAAAAAAAAAGCAAACGTAATTCAAAGCTCCTCTTTCTTCCCACTCCACTATTCATCACTCAACAACCATCAGCATTTGGCCCACACTCCTCTAGACTCCAGCCAAGATGTGAGAGTCATGAAGTGCTCAACAGTGACTGCATATCAACACATCAAAATTGACATTTCTTCACAGAAAACAAGTGGAAATAAGGGCCATGGAAGCAATCTCATATTTAGACAAAAGTACTGTGTGCATTTATAAAGACTTGTGTGAGGTGTTACATGAGTGGAAAGTGATGCATGTGAGCTTCAGCAAATTTGCCCAAAGTAATTCTTAAGCAACCTGGACCATAACAGAGTAAATAAACAGCAGTCGCTCTGACAGGCAATATTAAAGACTTTGGGTCTGGTGATAACAAACACGTAATAAACATTTAAGCACTGGCTAATCAGGTACAGGCCATGTGTCATTGTGCTTGTGCAGGGGATAGTAAACATGCGATAAATCAGACATTCCTTCTTTCAGATGGAATGTCTGAATTATCCCATGTGAATCAGCATCTTTGTATTTGTAAATGGCAATTGCCTTATTATCATGTGCAAATGGTCATGTTATTTTTACACAGTGAATGAAAAAGAACTTTACTAGGTTACTAGGAAGAAAGTTTACTGTACGTGTAATTAACCTTCAAGGCACTGTGTCTTGTTTTGATGCCTTAATGAAAAAATCTTCAACCAAAATTTGCTGGATTGTAGATACCCAGGAGCAACGCTGGCCGCATTTTTGTTTATTCTGTTACAAATAAGAACTAATTTCCTACAAGACCTTCTAAAAGCTAAAGGCCTGCAACCCAAAATTCTTAACAAACCTTGATGTTCTAATGATGGTTCCAATGCCTTCTGTTGGTCCAGGATGAAAGCTGATGGGTTAAATTAACCTGTATGAATGAGACTGAATATCCTAGAACAGTGCAAATGATGGTGAGTAATGTTGAACTATATGAATGGGACATCTTTGTAGAAATGGAAGTAGATTAGACCATTCTAATAATGAATAGAAAGAACATTTGTGAACATTTTGAGATGAGAGAGACCATCCTAGAACAGTGTGAAATGGGGTAACATTGATGAGAACAATGTGGGAGTATATTGACTAAAATCAAACTTAATTGTTTGACTGTACAAGAGGAGAAAAGCTGGACGAGTAAAGAGCAACCTTATTCCGGTGTCATGCATTAGGTCAGGATGGGATGCAAGCCACCTTTACAAGGGCAATGAAATCCTCACACATTGCAGTGCAAACCACTGAGCATGGCCCTCTGTGAATATGTGTAGCGTCTACTCAAAGTCATAGCTAATAAAACAGGCAGACCTGAAATATTCCAGGAGTCGAAATAAACTAATCGTTCATAATCCTGCCCAGATCCCTGCCCAACGGTGTTGGTGGTCGAGTTGGTGGTTTTGCAGCCTAAACCACCCGGGATTGCAGGTTGAGCGCTTAACAAAAGATGAATACCTTCCTTTGGTGTGAGCAGCAGATTATTGAAATGAACCCATAAAATATTATGGAGCATGGTTGCCAGATCTTGAGTCCTTTGCATCACTAAATTTTGAGTAACATCTGGATCCTCGTCTCCTGCAAGCGGACCATGGAGAATCACTTGGACTCTGCCTGGAGAATGAAATGCCTGCCATCTGGTGCCTACCATCAATCCATTAAACGTGCTGAAAATCAAGAGTGGAGTGTGGGGTTCCTAATGTGACCTGGAAAGAAACTCCAGAGTGTTCCATGTTTAGGGGCTGGTTGCAGAAAGCTGTGAAAATCATTGCCAGACACATCATACTAAATTGTGCCATCATATGACACCTACAGCAGCACAACTATAAACAGGCTATGCTTCCAGATGTTCTCTAGAGCACACAATCATCAACTGGAAGAAATGGCTAATGTTTTTTCATCGCCGTCGTAACATAAAAATGACTTGGAGAGGGAAACATAAACTGGAAATATGGGTTTATGAAGTTTGAATAATGTAGGAACCTATGGGATTCATGTAGAAAACGTCCTAACACTCTCACAGCTCCTTGGAACAGGCAATATGTCTCTAGAGATGCACTGACACAAGTAGTTCCTTTCTAAACCCTTCTAAACCCATCACTTCACATGGGCGCATTCCGTTAGATAAATATTTATTGTCTTTACAAGTATAAACAAATACTGGAGCCACAAACATTACTGGAATGTGTGCTAAAAGATAAGGGTGATAAGGAAGCATGGAAAGACCCAGTCAAAACAATCACAAACCTTAAAGAGCTGTCAAACACATTTAGAACAAGCTAAAGTTATATATTTAATAAATTAAATGAATAACCTCTATGTAAAAAAAAAAGAAATACATTAGAACATATGGATAATAGTGACCAAAACAAACCACCGTTTATCCCTATAAGTGAAAGACGAAGGAAAAAACAATTTGTTAGTAACTTATTTAGTTCAGCATTTTTTAGTTGTATGTATACATACATATATATATATATATATATACACACCCACACACACACACACACACACACACACACATACATTTTTCATGCTCCTAAATTACATCATACATTTGATATTTACAATTCCTGCAAGCCTGTAAAAACAATCTTTCAGGAAACAAAGAATAGATTTAGAGATAATTGCCAGTCTTTTTGTGCTTCACCTTTGCAGAAGATTAGCCATCGCCTGTTGATGTTCTGAATGACCTGTGTACCAGTTTTTTAGAAGCAGTTCAGGAGGTGTCAGAAAGTACATTTGTGGTTATGAAGCTGTTTTATATGTCAAGGAGCCACTGCCAGGTCACTTGAAGCCACAACAGGAGCATGCCAAGAGAAGCCCCTTCTCTCAAGGTGCTGGAGCATGAAAATGTCCTGTCATGATTAGATCTGCCATGGTCTTGTGGATGGGTCTGGACCATGATGTAGCCGTTGATGATTTGGACAACTGAGGGTGATGGTGGTTCAACTGTGCTGTGGACAGGGGAAAGCAATGAAGGGCTTATCAGTGTTTTGTCTGTAACAAAGATCAAAGATTGAGGTTGAGAGACTCACAAACATCCTGCCTTTACAAATTGTCTAACAATGGCAATGGCAAGTGCGGATATGGGTTCTATAAACATCATGTCAGGGAATTCTACAGGGAGATTCAGTGTGGTGTTTTTTCAGCAACTTCCTGTCGTTACTGCAGGGATTCTGTTTGAAACTTGTATATATGGGGTCTGTATATTTTCAAAAGAATTCAAGCTAGAAAGCTAAAGAAAATATTACAAAATGCGCAAACATTCAGCACTGACCTTTGTTCAACAGATTTCATTTTGATTGTTAATAATATTTAGTTGTCAGGCTTGTGGACCATATGAAATTTGTGAGTTAATAAAATAAACATAATTTTTTTCCATGGAGAAAGTGAGAGAACTTTTAAGGTAGGGCAGAATTTGGCATTAGTGATGGTTAGAAAGTTCTGTGAGAAAATATGAATACAGTTATCACTCATTTTTAGTGGGGGTGATGTTTCAAGAGCACCCATGACTAATGTAAAACTACATTGTTGTGTTTTGGTAAAAAGCAAAAGTCTAAAAATGCCTATTTTTATAGTGTAAACCCTAAATATGCCCAAACATGCTCCCAAAACACTTTATTTTATACTTAAGACTTTACACATGCTTTACATTTTATTCATTTCAAACTTTTAAAAACTAAAAAGTTTAATACATAACACTTAACAACTGTACTGTAATTCATGCCCAAGCATTTTCTTTGATATGTGCTGTCATTTTCTTTGGTATAAATAGGTAAATACAGCAATAAATTAGGATAATTATAAGTATGAAAAATACTGTAAAATGTGGGGGTAATCACTAATAATTTTTACATCAATAATTTACTGTGCATCAGCCACACATATTATTCAGGTCTCTTCAGGAGGAGAACTGTATTGTTGAGACCCGCCGGTTAAAGCAGACATTGGACGGCGACAGAGCCTTTTTATTTTAATTTACATTAATAAAACTACTGGGCTTTAAAAACAAAAAGAAAAACAAGAGAAACACTCAAGATGAGTCAAGGGTGGACTGGCAATCTTTGTGTTCTGGAAAAGAATGGCTGTCGGATGCATGGCAGCTTTAAAGTCCCAGTCCACCCCTGCTCTGAGTACAGCATGTTAAACCATCCCAAAAGTGATTTCTTTGTGTTCTCACAACACTATATAAACATATATACAGTTATATTTTACTTGGAAATGTAGCTGAATTAACGTTCATATTTGTTACAAAATTAGTAAATCATATTATTCTTAATTATTTTGCATTAAAATGCATGAATAATTATATCTTGCCACAAACAAAAGCAAAAGATTTGTGGATCATATCTACAGTTTCCACGAATTTGCATGAGTTTTTACCAACAATTATTTGTTCTAAGAACAAATGACTGAATTCAGACACTTTAATTACCGAAACCAGTGTATGGTTAACCAGTATCGCGTTTCTCACAATTAATTAATGCAAGCATGTTTTCTTTGGTATGAACAGCCATTTTCTTTGGTGTGAGCAGGGTAACTACAGTAATAATTTACGTAATTTTGTAAAGTGAAAGTGTACGGGTAATCAATAATTATTTTTACAGTTAAATAATTTACTGTTCGTTGGGCAGCGATATACCGGTTAAAGCAGACAATGGACAGCGTCGTACCTCAACAGGCTCTTTTTGTTAACGTTTATTTTCTGTAACCGTTAACACGCACTTTCTTTTTTGCTCATTTGCTCATCATCAACACCCACACATCGTACATGCTGCCTCTCTCATCCCCCCTACCACATCCAACCCATTTTCCTTCCTGGAGCATATCCAGGAGTTCAACCTTCTCATTGAGCGTCTTACAGCTTATATTACGCTTTGGTTCATTGCTAAATTGGAGGTGCAGGCCATTTGGGGGACATCTTATGTCTTTTAAGATGAGCAAAATGAAAACACGAGAACAGGAATGCTGTGGCCAATAACTCAAGTTTCAAGATTCAAGATTCTCTATTTATCACAGTGAAATGTATCCTGAAGTGCCCATTTTTAACAATAAGTACCATTAATTAAAAAATATGGGATTCTCTGAAACACACTAAAGTAGAAATGCAAAACAATAGATGAATGGTCCGGAAGACGTCTGGATGTGGCCACGTCAACCCTTTACAACTTTACTTGACTTTACTTTTTTTGTAGGACAGTACAACACAGGAAAATTGGTGCAAATACAAAAGTGTAATCACACATTTTGCCATTTCTATTGCCAGAGAAATGGATCCTAAGAGCTGGAGTTAAGGATTCCTGCTCTATGACTTAAATTAACTAGAAGTGTTTACAAAATGTTGGACTGAAAATTGGATTCAGTGTCTGGAGTTCAATCTCTGTCCTAGCAGGTACACTGGAATCTAATACACCATCCTACACTGTAATCGATTCATGAAGCTTTCGAAGCTAGAACCAGTTCAGACAGAAAAGGTGCTGAAGGGGATGTAGCATTCACTTGGGTGTGTGTGAGATGTGATAGAGGAGCTTCTGTATCCTTTAGGCCTCTAATACGAGGTATTATTTCTGCCTCACAGCCAGTATTTTCCTGTCTCCACTGCTTCACCAACCTGCTGTGGCCTGGGGCTAATCCAACCTGCTTCTTAACACAACATGCTACTGTCCGCTAACATGATCTGCGTCATCTTCTTGCTCAAACCGTAATGTAAAACCTTTAGGAGGAAACCACCTCACACCTGGACCCTGGAACTCAATAGTTAATAGGGATTGTGTCACCTGCGAAAGATGTCTAAGTTGGTGCAAGGGGAAGGAAGCACTGAAATTTCATCTGGATATATTCCAGAAGTCCTTACCAAAATAACAAACACTTCACTGGAATATTCTAAAATCCATAAAAACAACAGCTGGCATCTATCTGATGTTTCCTTTGAAGTCTTGATATCTACTCTTCCGCCACATCATGACATTTTGGAAACCTTGGCCCTAATCTCTGCTGAACTCTGCTGATGAAACAGAGACTACCCAGAACGAGCAAGAAAAAAAAAAGTCCATTAAATTTCAAGGGGTTATGACCTTGCAAATGTCCGTAGTAGATAGCAGATTACATCATTTTGCACATAAGTCACTGAAAGTCCAAAGATTTCTTGATCTAGACACCTAATATTACATTTACCAGTTACATAAGTGTCCATTAACAGGTTAATGTAACATAAACTAACTCACCTTTCCTCCATGCGGACCCAGAGGTCATTAAACTGTCGGTGGCGTAGCTTCTTTTGCTTGTTACGCCGTCTCTTCTTTAGTTTGCGTTCTACCTTTTCTAATAGCTCCAGACTGTCTGGGAGCAATAGTTGAGGCAGAGGATCTTCCTCCTCTAGGGAATGCCACTCTCGATCTTCGTGCAGGAAGGCTTCAGTTTGGGACACATCTGACATATCATCCTCTCTGAGGAGCGTAGATTTCCATCCACTGTAAAGGGTAACAAAGAATGATCAGACACAGATACTTTCCAATGAATGGTGTGGTTTTACAAATGCAAATGAAGCTTGGTCTTGGACATGATTATGTAGTTATTGGGGATTTTCCTTTGGAAATACTTAATCTTGGAGTATTGATACTTTGTGTCTGGAAAACTGGCACAATAAGATCTAGTGTAATTGCAGATGGCTAAAACAGAATTGGTTTGAGGGCAACTGATGGGTTTCGTCAGCACAGAGCTTATTTGGACATGGATGAACAAGCAATTTAGGCTTTTTTATCACAGCCACGGTGAGAAACCACTTTTAGTCCAAGAATCTTATTTTACATAAAGAAGAAACATCCCAAAAATGTTTTTGACAAAAATGGGGGGCCATGATCTGTTTAGATGCTATTTTCATTAGAAACACTAAAAAGGCTGAGGATTGTTTGTATGTTTTGGGGTAGAAGTAGAGATGGGTTTCATAAAGCAGAATCTTAGTTTTCTGAAGATTAAAAGGAAGCATCTGTTTCTGATCAAATTTGGCCCTGAGAGGCATCTTCACTGGCGCACATACATGTGGTTTCAAATGGTGTCTGAAACATTACAGGAATCTATTATAAGAGCAATGGTGCAAATACGTTGGGAAGCCAAACCTCCTAAGACTTGGTGGTGCGTTTTCATAATGGGAATTTCTGGAACTTCTAGTGTCTCGTCTAATCTGGCAGCCCATGTATTTCAGAAATGTGTGTGTTTGCATTAGAGAAAGAGAGCAAAAAAGACATTCTTATGTCCACTGCCTGCATAATTTTGGATTGGTAAAGTGAGGAGATTATTTTTCTGGGGTGTGTAATCTCTATCCTCACCAGTTCACCTTTGGCTGTGAGGCATATTTTGTGTGTTGATGATTGTAGGTGTGGGGGGCATAGGGTGTGTGTGTGTGTGGGGGGGAAGCAGAAAACGGAGAGATGAACCGATTGTGTTATCTGATTAAAAGGCAGAGGTGACCACCCAGAAGGAGGTAGAGGGGCAAACCATGTAAATTCTCCAAAAACACATAAATTCCAAGGGTTTATGACTTTTAAGGCTCCTTAAAGCTTTAAGGAATGTTTATACTTTGAATGATGCACTGAGATTTAAGCAGGGTTTACAATATGATTTCAAGTCCGTAACATCCTCACATTAAGGTTTATTTGTTCCTTGTTGTAAAATTTATTTCCAGTAACAGTGGCTTTACTATGCAAGTTATGGTATACTAAGCTTGTCATTCAGAATAAGGCTTAAGCCTGACAGTAAGACACATCTATTAGACATGAAGTGGACATGGCAGCTTTAGGATATTTTGCTGCTGACAAAACATTTCCATTTCCTGGTAACTTTAGAGCTAATGGGGATAAAAATCATGTGTATGAGTGCTGATTAATACATATCTATTCTCGTATGAGTAAAAAGGACTAAAACAGTTCCTGAATTAAATGGTGGTGATAAGTAGTAGTTATGCTAGAATGATTGGTGCTTGTTTTGGCTGCCAATTCTGTCCTTTGGTTTAACCAACCATGTCTACAGTGTCTCATTAACAAACTGATCATTTAGACATAGTAGTGCAAAATGTAGTTGTAATTTAATACATAATTTAATTTGATCAAATAGTTTTATTTTATTCTTAACATGATGCTAATGCTCAGCGATTTTTGCACATAGGCTTTTATTTCCATGTTCTAAAATCAGGCAGCACATTTCAGGTTGTGAAAATGGCGAAGTTATTGCAAGCCCTGTGCACAATGGCCCCATTCTGGCCCGACTCTGTAGACCCAGGGGACCCTCTGCAGATGATTATGTGGACTGGTCTATTCAGGCAAGTATGGACTTACTCGCCTGTATCCTTTACCCAAATGGAGGCATTTTCATTCAGTCACTCTGATCATGTGGATGTTATGTAACTATTAAGCCTGACCCAATGTATAGAAGTTGTAGAGCCTAGAACAGGACTCTGACCTCACTTAATAAATATGGCCACTCTGACAAGCGGTTTATTTTTGCAGACGAACCACCACCATTGCTGATCTAAATAGTGCAATTAGGTGATTAGTGGATTACACTCCGCTGCTGCCCTTAAACATTGGCGGTTGACTTGCTGACTGGGTGACTCAAGCTATTTCTGCGAGGAAGTGGTGGATCCAACCTTGGGGTTTTCTTTGATGATGGATGGAGATGTGGACAAACACAAATAACATAGAGGGCTTACTATCATGCAAAATTTTCAGTTATTCACTAATAAGTCATGTTTTGGGCCTGTGGTATGAAATTACAACAATAACAGTGCTTGCTTGCTTGAAAAATTCTTTCCATTTACTATCTAGTCCGCAAAACCAAAAGGGAGGAGAAAGTAAATAAACAAATGCACAAGCCTTCAGGTATTTGCCTAGTAATGTAGTGGCAAATGTAATGTTTCACCTTTGAAAGGTCTAAAATATAGTTGGAAAACTAGGTATAGATCATGATAAATTACAAAATTGTGGCTTCAGTGTAGTCACACCATTTCCCCTGCTTCATTCTTGATCCTTCAGCAAATTACTGTTGGACTCTGTGGACGATTCTGTGGTTTAGTGTCCAAACCTTCCTGTGTTACAGATTTGAATATTCCAGTTTCTTCTAAAAACAACAGGCGGGGAAATGACTAACTTATGAGTACCAATACTGAACTCACTACTTGCAAACATGCTGTGATCTGATGTCTCTTAACAACAGGAGCAGCATCAACAATATTGAGTTTGAGAAACAGCAGATACACAGCAGCGCATTAAGGATTGGGACTTGAAACAAAAGCAAAAACACCACAACAAATAACATTAAAGCACAAATTTGAAACCCTTGAAGCATTGTAAGTGGCCACTCACGTCATCTCTGGAGAAGAACTTACATTAAAGGTCTATATAAAATTGCTTGTGGTTGTGGTGGTTCAGGTGAGTTTTCTTTGGCCCTTGAAAGTGTGTGTGTGTGTGTGTGTGTGTGGGTGTGTGTGTGTGTGTGTGTGTGAGAGAGAG
>JBBMFX010019473.1:0-12508 GCA_037832545.1 Rhabdalestes septentrionalis | reverse complement strand
AAGTAGCCTCAAACATTACCATGGACATGAGACATTTCTTTAAAAAGAACCACCAGTGATACATCAGAAGCAGCTGCCAGTAACTTGTCAGACGTTTCATGTTAGTGATATAACACATCAGTTTAGCGCACTTTGACATTTGATGCTAACCACAAACTGGCTGTACTGTACAGCACTACATCGGCTATGCTATGCTAGCTAAGCTAGACTGCAAAGCGTTGCTATGATAATTCCTCCCCTCATACAAAACATATAACCAGCATTGATTAAATGTCAGAATGTCCAAATGTAATTATCTCTCATTTTAACGTATTTGACAGTGTTATATTACCTAATAAAAATGTTAGGCTACCTTACATTAAAATGTGATCCAGGCGGCATGTCTTGAAAGTCCAAGAAAATATAAAGATATGTTGGACATATTCTTTACTTTATTCAAACTTTATTAATGTTTTAGATAACTTGTTTAAAAAGATCTCATAACGAATTTAGGATTTGCCATGTCTACCCTAAAGTGGACTAGAATGCAGGAAATTGCATCTAAGAAATCCAAAATGTTTAAGGGGAGGACCCCCAGACCCCCCTCTGGGCTAAGCCCCAGATGCTCACTATGTCTGGCTCCGCCTCTGATAAGGGCCTAAAAGAGTGTGTGGCAAAAGCGGGTTTTGTTTCCTGGATCCTACAAATGCATATGTGTGTGTGCTCTTGTGTGTATAAGTGTGCATGCACAATCCTCAGTGGGTATTCAATGGCCTAGTTTAAAGATAGCACAGAAACTGAAACCCCTTTAACCACGTGACTGATCAATCTGACAGCAATTTTATTTTTAGGTAAGATGAAAGGAAAAATATTCTATGATATAAAGCCTATTTTTGTAATGAATAGTCCCAATGAACTAACAGTACAATCACTTTAGTAATTAATAAGTAGTCTAGATTAATTGCCCAGCAAGGCAAACCCATTGGCTTACCCTAAGTGCTAGCTTACTTTAGCTCAGGCAATAGAACATGTAAGCAACACATTTAGATTTAATGACAGGATGTTATTCTAGTTATTTTAAAAAATAACAAAATCAATAGAAAATATTGAAGAACACAGCAGTGATTACACTAAAATTTGCTATCCTGTCAGCTTCCTAAGAGTAACTGAAAATCATAAGAACTCATTTGTATAACTCATCTCTAAATTGCTTCTCAAACAATTACCACCGCAGATGAAAGGGTGTTCACATTATGTATAGTGTAAAACATGGTGTAAAACTGATGAAACAGGAAATTCTCCTATCCCTGAAACATCTTTGCCCTGTTTCAACACAATATTTTACCACTTCAATCCTTATAAATTCTTCTTTACTCCCTGTGTTAATTATTGCATTGACATTCCTCCACATTCTCTCTACCCTGCTCCTTTGCTACAGTTACTCATCCTCTCTGTTCTTTCACCTCCGCTTATTCCCAATTCCCCCTGACAATGAGAAGATGGTTAGGGTGTAAGTGGGGTCCAGAGGGGAGGAATGTGACAGGCAAGGCCAACATGCGCCAGCAGCCACAATGGCAACACTGCTGCCCAGAAGCTCATGGGACCAGGTGGAAGCAGAACAAGACGGTATCTGCTGGTAACTGCTTTTGTTTGCCTGCCATCTCCAAAGACTGAAACACTCTAAAACACACTGATGTATAGTGAATAGGTTTTTGATAGTTCTTTGAGCAAAACAACATTGCTATAATGCAATATGTTAGATGTGCATGCCCAGAAACTCTACATTGTACTATGTGTAGCCTGGGGCCTGACATGTATCTGGATGGTGTCTTTTTATGACAGTGTACAAAGCCAGACACTGCTCTCTGAAATATGATCTGCACCAACTGCCCAAATATTTGTGCCCTTTTTGACAGTGGGTGCTTAAGCTTCACATACTCATGCTATCTGAGAAGAACCATCTGTTGTTTCTGCTTTCTATTACACTACACTACACTCACCTAATTTTATTTCTGCACTTACTGTCACTTTGACCTATATGAAATCCTCAATAAGTGTATATGTATATAACATTGACCTTTAAATATTTCTGTTTCAGTGCAGGCCCTGCTATATATTTTACATCTGTCAGTGTTAACAATAGCAACCTTAGCACTGTTGCACCTGTTGTGGTCCACTGGCATCACACTGATAAGTTCATCATTAAACTTGACCGTTAATACTGACACACAATGTAAGAGGAAAGATTTCTTTAACATCTTACACAAAATTACGTTAAATAATGTTAACTTTTAATTATCAATGTGTTCATCTCAAAGAGTAGTGCACAAAATATCAGGTTTAAATGTTAAGGTATGGCTGGATAGGAAAAGATGAGAAAGGATGCATTTTTCTCACACAGATTCTGGGTTTAATTCAGTTGAACACTGTTGTGTAAGTGTGTAATATTAAATGTCACAATCTGTCATCAAGACATAGTGAGAAGTGCCAATAACCAGCTACAGTAAAAATAACATGGGGCAGGCAAGAGCACTTACACTGTGACTGAATGAGGCACCCCCATGACAAAATGTAGCACAATAAACTCATCCCACTAAATAACCAGCTGTCCCTTATTTCCAGTGTAGCATTTCATTTGACTACTGTAATTTTAATGTTTTTTTATTATTATCAGTTGTGGCATAATTGTCAAATTCCAAATATTAAGTTTTGTTGTATTTGATATATTAATAGCTACAGATAAACATGTCAGAGTGCGTAATTAGTACATAAGATGAAACTCAACAGGACAAATGAGGCCTTGAGAGAACTTCACTTTTTCAACTTCAGATCTTTCAACTTCAGTACCATCTAAGCACTGAAATAATGAACTAAGTTCATATGCAATATCAGAATATTAGCTAAATGGCAGTGATGTTCTTTCTCGCAATTCTCAGTTGCCATGCAAATTTATACTGGCCGATTTCTCAAAACAATAGAAATTGAACTAAGTCCATGCTTCCTTTCCTCAAATGGGCTTTAAATGGGCCTCAAATGCAGATGTATTAATCATATACATATTTCTCCTTATTTCTGGGGTATTTTCTGTGGTGAATGAAAGGTTTTAAATTCATAGTATTAAAAGTTAAGTAAATAAAGCCAACATCACATCATAAATAAAAAAATTAGCAATTTGGTACAAGCTAGAAGTAAAGTGGAGTTTGGTACAAGGATGTTCAATTTGGTACATGGTCCTTTTAACATTCATTAAATCTGAAAATGAATCAGCAGTCAGATGGAAAGTAACAATACTGGACAAGAATAAAGTACCAATACTGCTTTATGAGTGCAAATGATCAGCCATGGTTCAAAATAAATATGAAAGTCAACCTATTATAATGCTGAAAGTCAGAGACCATATACAAGAACAAATGTAACATGGATGTGCATCATGAAAGGGTGATGTGTAAAGAGCAAAGTGGAAAATCAAGTCAGATCAAAGTTCAGGTGTGTGTGGGATGGGAAGGGTTGGGAGGTAGGGGAAGGTGTAGGCACAGGGTTGAGGATTCTGATGGCTAGTAGGAAAATACCCTCACACAGTCGAGCTTTGATACTGCTATACCCTCTGCCATATGGGAGCAGTATGAAAAGTCTGTTTGAAGGGTGTGAGGAGTCGGGAACAGTGCAGGAGGCCTTTCCAATTCAGCGCTTGTGGAAGATATCCTGTAGTGATGGGTGAGGATCTCCAAAGATGTTTCCATTTGTTCAGCTGGCTCAGCTGAACACTGTGAGGGTGGAGAGAGGGAGGTTTGCCTGTTTCAGTTGACTTAAGATATGTAGACGGTGCTGTGCCTTTTTGGTGTGGGAGGTGGTGTTGGTGGTCAATTTGAGGCTGTCTGAGATGTGCACGCCCAGAAACCTGGTGTTCTTTATTTTCATCACTACTTTAGTTTTGTCCACATCAAGAGATGCAGTGTTCTCACTGCACCAAACAGCTGAACCTCATCTCTGTACAATGACGCAGCATTGTGGCTGAAGAGCCCCAACCCAGTTGGGTTGTTAGCATGGTCATGGGTCAGCAGAGTGAACAGTAGTGGACCTAACTCACAGCACGAGGAGCTCCTATAGCCTGTTGGTGATGGAAATATTGTTGCCATTGCAGAGGGACTGAGGCCGCTCTGATAGGAAGTCCAGGATACAGTTGCACAGACAGTTACTTTGTCTCAGCTTGGTCAGTTTCACCATTAGCTTTAGTGGGATGATAGGTAGACTGAACTATGTGCATACCATTCAAACATAAGTTTCTCCCTTGTCCAAGTGAGATAAAGAGGGGAGAATGGCATCCTCAGTCAATCTTTTTGGGTGATGGGCATACTGCAGTGGCTCTAGTGAATGAGGGAGTCTGTTCTTAGTGCAGGCTTGTATTGGGTGACAGCCTGAATGGCCTGCCATAAGCTGTGAGAGTCTTTGGTGTTGTGGAAGTGGCTCTGGAGCTTGTGTGCATCCTTAAACTTGACCTTTCTGATGGCACAAAAAGTGGTTGGCCCTGGCTGTTTGTAGAGCAGCTCTGTCCCCTGACCTGAAGGCAACACCTTGCTCTCTTATAAGTGCATAGACCTTGGTGGAGAGACAGGGCTTTTTGTTGGCCATTGTTGTGTTTGCTAATGTAGCATGTCACAGAATCAGTTTGATGCAGCTGTCATGAGTGGTGGCTTCACAGAAAATATTCTTGTTCTCTTAACAACAAAATAAAGAAAAAACCTGGAAAGCAAGACAAGACAGGAATGAAGGAGGAAAAGGAGACCGAAACGGTGATCAGAACTATATGGCGTTAGAAATTGGGTGCTGGGGTATTAAGACTGGGGCATGGGCTGCACAGGTTTGGGATACTGGAGCGTGGTTCCACTCATGGTCAAGAAGATGAATGGCTGGCTGCTTGGGGTCCAGAGGCTAATGCACATACCACACAGGTTCTGGAGACTGGGGGGGGGATTATATGACATAGCAATGACCAATTGGCATCCTCCCAGCCAATAGAGGGGCTATCATGTCTGGGCTAGAAAGGCCAATCCGAGCCACAGAGACGAAGCTCAGGAACCGAGCCAATGGTGACTGCAAGGCAACATTCTAGGACAACAGAGCCCAAAGCCAGCCTAGCTTCATCCTCCAGGACACTGGGCAGCATGGAAGAATTTGGAACCAGTAGGGGTCTTTCCCCTGTGGCTGGAGTGAAGTATCCGAGGGGTGAACCCACGACCCATCAATCTGTCTCTGACCTCCATGGCTCCATCGTACTGAGCAAGCTCCCCAGCTGCCTCAGGACACCCACCCAAGCCCATGAGAGCTGTTTTGGGGAGAGAGGCAGGCCCACACTTCCCCTAAATTCATCAGCCAGCCGACGTGACAAGACACCCCATGTAGAAACAATATGTAAAACAGGAAAGACATGTAATTGTATAAAGTCAGGAACTGACAGAGAGGATTGAGGTGACACCAGACAAGACTGTTAAAAACCTAATATTGGTAAGGTTTTAGGTTTTCATATTCTGTTGTTTTTGCACCAGGCAAAATGTTGCCCACCAGTGAGCTCTCAGCAAAGTGTAAAGAATTCATAGTTTTTTTTTATCCAACTGAGGAGAAAATACAGTCAATCATACTCATTTCGTAATTTGCCAATGTGCTTTGTTTGTTCATGCAGCCCACAGAGTGTGCACTCTGGGTAAAAAAATCTGATACCCTTAGCCCATGATCTATAGACTGATCAGATAATTAGAATCAATATATTATACATTAACTCTAATCATGGTGGCAGGCTGCATCAGTGATTTGTGTTAACAGTAAGCTTGGAAACAAACTGCTGTAATAGCTTATTTTAATATGAATGGAACCAAAACAGACAGTCTAACCCTCCATCAGTATGTAGAATTTCCAACAGTAAACATGCTGGACTGTGTTAATTCAAACATCACTGGTGCATACCGCACTGAGCCCCATTCCCACCTTGGCTACTTTGACCGGATCCCAGCATAGAGACTGCTCATTAGGATCTAGCAACCTGGAGGCATCCCCAGAATATAGACCAAGGATGATGTGAGGAAAACTGCACAGTGTCAACTCACTGAACTACCAGTGACTACCATACTGCTTTGAGAGGCCCATCATGAGGCACATAAAATCACAGCTGTCCCACTCACTGGACCCCCTGCAGTTTCTGTATTGTCTTAAACACTGTTTTGTTTTGATTCCATAAATTTGCCCTAATTAAATTATACAACTGACAAATGAATGACACAAAAGTTTATTTTGGTATAATAAGCATAATGTAGAGGCTTTTGCCCCTCTTATAAGCCATTTCTGATTCCAACTGATGAACTATAAGTCAAGTTGTGACCACCTTACAAATGTGACCACCTTACAAATAGTTGGAACACTTATTGGAAATGAAAGCGCTTAAAAACAACTGAAAGTGCCTTTACTTCACAACAAAAACATTGTAGACTAACAAGTTCCGTGAAGTGAATGCAGGGAATAAAATAAGAACATTCCAATCACATGTATGTGTAAACTGAATATGTTTTAAAGTGATAGATCGGGCCCAAAAAATGGACCCGACCCGAGCCCGAGCACCTTGTGCAATTTTTGGCCGGGCCCAATTTAAACCCGACAATTTTTAAGTACGTGGGCCAGTATAACACAGATGCTCTCAACTGTGGGTGCATTTGTAAACTGAGTGACTGCAGTGCTGAGATCAGAGCTGGATCTGATCGAATTTTGATTGGTGCAGAAGCGAGGCTCTGCGGACCGGCAGGAACCTTCTCATGGACCGGCACCAGTCTGCGGCCCATTGTTTGAGAAGCGCTGTGTTAATGTAACTGATGTGTTCGGAGATGGAGATGAAGTCTGTGAAACTGTTGAGACGGAACAGAACTGAGAAATGGCATTCCCATTGAACCAAGTTTAAAAAGCTTCTTGCACAGCATATAGCGCCTTTTAGCTATTGCCAGGAACTGGTTTGAACCAGGTTGCAAATGTGGGATTTTCCATTCAGTTAACGTTAAATTTGCACTTCCCCATGACTGACGTGGCCACTAGCAACAAACTGCTAAAGTGCGAACCTGAAAAAGCCCCCCTCCCTCACACACACAACCAGAAATATTGGTGGTTTCACTCATTCCGATCTCATACACAAAAAGGCAAATCACCAATTCGAATTTCGCTAGATTATCAGAAAAAATCTTGTTTATTTAAGTCTCTGGTATTTTGAGACTCTGCATTTAAGGATTACTAATCATTTTTAAAGATATTTAAGGCCTTAATATTGTAAAAACTCATTTAAGACTTTTTAAGGCTTTTTAAGGATCTGCGGATACACTGTCTGTCACAGATATCTTCACTATCTGATGCATTCCCAAAGCCACCAACATTGTACATGACACTACTCACCCCTCCCAGACTCTCTTCTACCTCATTCCAGAACATTTCTTAGCATAAAGGCTTTCACTGGCACGATGGGAAACTTTCTTCCCAATAGACTTCTCAATGAGAAGTGCATTAATAAGACTGTACTGCATACACAAACCTACTCTTGAACTGAATTGCTATGTTCTTCTAAACACATGCACATTTACACTATTCCACCATAAACACATTCACACGTTAATCACCCTCCCATAAAATACTGTATGTTTTTCATCTGGTTATTGCTAATATATGGCTGTTTTTTCACATTTTTCTAATCATTTATTACTATCATTCCAACTTCATAAATAACTACACTTTGATTACAGTGTAAATTGCGATGTTCTCCTAAACACACATACACATTTACATATTTCCACCATAAACATATTCACAGCTAAACTGTCACCCTCCCATAAAGTACTGAAATTTTTTTTCCTGTAACTGCTATTAAATGGCTATTATAACCTCATAAATGACAACACATTTGATTACTGTGTGAACAGAATACATTATATGACATAATACTGTATTAAATTATACTTGTACTAGGTTATCTAGGCAACATTTGCAACATTGCCAATGACTAACATGATTTAACGAAACTGAGCAGTGAAATCTGAGACTTGACTACAGTTAGCATGCAGTGCAAGTTAAACAACCTTTCCCCTGGTCAGATGACATGTTTTGACATTTTCATAGTGGGGGGCTGATGGCCTGGTGATCAAAAGTTGTGGAGTGGGTTTGAATCCCATGACTGTCAATTGCTCATCATTGACATAAGGTACTTTCGCTTCATATTGCTCCTGGGGCGCTGCATTGTCTTTACTTGGACGAATGGGTTAAATGCAGGGAACAGTTTTACACTGTACACACCGTGTGCTGTGTTGAACACCGAGATGTGTTCTCTATGTGGGAATATGGCATTTTCCTGCATAGTTATACATCAGATGAGGATTTAAAATAACTTTTTCTAACGATCAAAATATTTTCTTCTGCTATGGCATTCTTGAACCTCTGCTGCTGCAATAAATTTGAATTTAAATGAATTATTTCCATTGGAATCGCATAAACATTTGTGTATTTGTTACATGAACTGCAATCTAATTGTGGAAAATACAAAGCTGCAAACAATGGAGTTTTACATTTTTACTTCTCAAAAAGAAAAAAATTAATGCTGTAAACAATTGGTCCTGGTAATTTCTGTAATATTTTGACAAGGTTCTTTTTCCTGTATGCCCTGGGCTGCCTCGTGAATACTGGCCCTATTTTTTTTTTTTGGAGTTGTGTGTCTTATTTTCAGTTGCAGGCCAGTCGTTAACGGGAAGAATTAAGTCTTGTTTTCTTGGACTACTTAACATGCCCTATCAACTAGTGGAAAAACATCTACAAGGACAACATAGTGTAAGTACATTAGACATTAATATCATAAATATTGCATCAAATCCTTAATCACTAGTTGGTAATACTCGGGTGATTGTAATCAACCTGATCTCACGGCTTTTCATGCAGCCATCATGACATACAATCAAAATACGTGCTGTGATCATGTTTTAGGGTTTTTTTCGTGCTAGGACAATGCTGCACTACCGTATTTATTTTAACATGCAGCACATATCACCACCAGTATTAGTGCTAACTGGTGACTGTTAGGGTTGGGGTTGGGGGAAGGGTTAGGGTTAGAATTAGGGTTTGGGTTAAGGTTAGGGTCTTGTGACATTTCAACCTTTTTGAACTCCCTTTGCAAGCAAAAACAATAAAAAAACTCAAATCATTATTTCTTTCCAACTGTCCCTCAGTCACCGGTTAGCGCAAATACTGGCAGTGTTATGCAGCGCGGATTAAAACACATAGGGTAGTGAAGTGTTGTCCTAGCACAAAAAAAAGCCCTAAAGCATGATTGCACCACGTATTTTCATTACATTGCATATCGTGATGCACGAAAACTTGTGAGACTGGGCTGTTGTAATAAACTTCCGAAATTAGCAGCTGTGAGGAAATGCTGATCTAAGTACAACACTTTTCCTGTAAAAAACTGCTTTGGTTGTGATAGACCCACAGTGGATGTTTGTAAAATAGTCAGACATTTATGAGTCTGCGACTGAGCGACACAGTCTATGTTATGTGGACAATTTAAGCCTTTAATCCAATGCAACTAAACTCCCACATCCTCTGCACAAAAGCAGAGCTCTGTAGCTACATGTTGATGATTAAGAAAATCACATTAGAGACAAAAGGACAGTATTTGTGGCACACAGAGTTAGAGACAGAGACAGACAGAGAGAGAGAATGAAAATAGTCTTTGAAGAATTTTTGGGCTTTTCAAGTCAATTGTTTGAAGTGAATTCTTCTAGACTAAGTATCCCCTCTATCTTTTCAGCTCATCACTGCTATCTTTGAATTCTCTGCAATTGGCTTCCCCTCGGAAATCACCTTACTGTCTCAAAACACTATTTTTGGTGGAAAGCCAACAGGCAAAATTGTTCTACTTCAAAAACCTACAATCCAGTAACACCACCGCTAGTCTATCACTGCATATCTACCATCAATCTTGGATTTCAGGGGTTAATTAAAATTCAACACCTGGGAAGTGTCAAATTCACTCTCTACCAGGCAAAATCTACACTACACACTTTCTACCAAGCAAACTCTACACTACACTCTCTCCTTCAGGCAAAATCTACCCTACATAGGCCCATTTCTGTGACTCAGTATGACATTGAGTGGGTGATCATATTCTTGTGCAGATCTCTCCTGACAAAAATGTGAGAAACTGCACCATTTACACTGCAGAATGCTCTCCAAATATTTTGAATGTTAGGCCTCCGCACATCTTTGACATGTCACCATGAAGTCTGAACTTTTTTTCACCAGCTCACACTGAAAAAAATAGGCTCCTGAAAGATATGAAGTTCTGATACCTGCGAACCCCATCCAACAATGTTTGAAATTCTGATGCCTACAGGAGACAACAGAAGTAACAAAGATCAACACTATTTACAACAACCTGTCTGAGTTAACAAATGTGAGGTAAAAGGGTGTATTCATTTGCAAATATCATTAATATCATTGCAACCTACCAGCATTAATCTGGATGTCTGAATCTGGATTCAGGTCATCAGAGACAGCCTTCTTCATACTAAGACATGTCTAAATTCCGAATAGGCACAGCTGGGAAGATTCACAAAAACAAACTTTAATAAGCCACTTAGGTTATACCTTAGTCTTCTTTGGTATTTGAAAATGTGGCCTGAAGGTAGAATGTAACAAAAGCTAAAATACTTTATCACTGACTTTATTCTTAAACAGTGATTGTAAAAAAATAGTGCAGATATATTCCATCAAGCTGCATTTTTATAAAAATTTCAAAATGTTGCTAGTTATGCTAGAACTCATGTTACTCTATCATACAGCGCTACTGCGGGCTTTGTGAATAAAGAAAGACTGCAGCATTTTCTGGACATCTCGGGCACATAAATGTGTCCCATAGTGCTACATGTGTGCATTAAAGCAAATTTCCTGTTTAGAACATCATGAATCAACAAACAATGTATCTGTGATCACTGTATCAGGATATTTAACATTAAAAAGTATTGGGAACAAATGTTTTATTACATCCCACATTTACTTTGTGTTAGAAAATGTTCTCTAGCAGTTGATCAGTTTGAGACACACTGCAGCAACAGGCGTGTGGTCCTAAACTGTTACACATCCAGAATGCTTTTGTCACTGGATCCCCCTGAAGCATGACACAATCTGGACAGTTATCCACTTTCAGGCAGCACCTCATCCATCACTCTTAATCTATGCAACATTGCTTTGGAACCATCGTTTTAGACAAAGCTCATCTTTTAAACAGTACTTCAGTGTAAACTGCATGAGTCAAGTGTCTCAGGTCTATCAAAACACGAACCCCTTCCTCATGCTCTATTTTTCACTCTCCAGGTACATTCTTTCCCATTATGTGAAGTGTACCTACACATAAACAGGCTTTTACTGCAAACATCAACATTTCTAAAAAGAATATTTAAAAACAATTTCCTCATTTCCTAAATTCTAAGCCAAGAGTATCTCAAATAATTATGGAAAATGGCCCTTGTATGCTAAAACAAGTATAGGAAGCTTTAAAGACAGCTCTCAAGAACACAGGTGCACACAAAGGAAACCTACTTGGGCTATAAAATAGAGTGTTTCTGCTGTAACTGCATGTGGAAGGTTTTACCTATTATCATTCTTTTTTAAAGGACTAAATGTATCATTACCCATCACACACATTCTCATCAATAAACAAAAGAAAAAGTAAGGGAAAAGACAGCAAATACTAAAAGGTATACCTGAAATCTAAACCTGATACTGAAGATCCACCCTTGGAATTGGATTGGGTTGCCTGTCCCTAAGCCAAACTATGTGAATGACAGAAGTGATCACACTGCAGCTTAAAACAGCTTAGAAGAAAGAAATCAGTCAAGCTGCAGTCCATGAGATTTAAGCTCTATCACTGAGGTTCAAAAGACTAATCACAAGCCATGGGCAGCATGTAATTCAAAGCCATTTGTGACTGACACACTGGCTACCCAGTGTGGCTGTAGAGATTAATGTACTGTATCAGCAATGCACTGTAACAGTGGTATAACACAGAGGTCCCCAACCACTGGGCTGCAGACCAGTATTTGGTACCGGGCCCCGCAGAAAGAAAGAATTTAAAATATTTTATTGACTATCAAAGTAAAAAGCCCTTTCATTTTGAAAAAAAAACTCCAAAATATCTAGTTTATGTGATACTGTTATGGGCGTCATTGCCATTTAAGCAGAGAGGGACGCGTCCCCTGCACATTTCATAATTCTTCGTTTGGAATCCCCACATTTAAGCTAAATAATTAGTTCACCAGCGCTGTTGAATCTTGAATCTTTCGTGAAGGAATCCACTCCCCTAAACAGAAAACCTGAGCTGATTTCCAGTGGTGTGTGTTCTTCTATCAATTAAGTGGACTGGATTCTTTCACAAAAGATAAAGATTCAAGACAGGGTTTTCCAAACACCCCAACCCCTTAAAATTACGAGATTTGCACGCACACAACAACTCCACCCCAAC
>JBBMFX010019443.1:0-12509 GCA_037832545.1 Rhabdalestes septentrionalis | reverse complement strand
AGATAGATAGATAGATAGATAGATAGATAGATAGATAGATAGATAGATAGATAGATAGATAGAGAGATAGAGAGAGAGAGAGAGAGATAGATAGATAGATAGATAGATAGATAGATAGATAGATAGATAGATAGATATGTGTGTGTGTGTGTGTGTGTGTTTGTAAGTGTGTGTGTGAAAAAAAGGTGCTGAATAAAAATTGTATGCTGTAGAATTATAAAAGATAATGAGTGATTTATGATGAAAATCACCTGTTAACAGTTAACTTCAATTAAGTCTCGGACAAAGACAGAAAAACACTTCCAATGTCCATAAAATGAAATTCAATGACTGGCTTAATGGTAGCCTGTTAAATGGTAGTAAAAATTTTGAAACAAAGCTATTGTAGGAAATGATGACCCTCTTTTTTCCAGATTAATCGTTCGTCATGAATCATGCAGCATGAACCATTCCCATCATGCTCAGGTTAGCTACTGAGTTCATTCTGAATCCAGTGACCTTGTTACAGTAAGTCGAGTTACTCTCACTCCTGGGGACTCCTATAGAATTCTGCCCCTGCCCTAATCTAACATGCCTTGTTCTTCGATTTAGATGCTGCCGAGAAGCTTCATTAGCTGGACCCTGGGTTCGATTAGGTCTGATCCAAAGCGCAGCAGGAGGAGCAGGGCTGGAGGCACAGATCAAGAAGTGAAATGAAATCTCTCAGCACAGCTGAATGAGGCCTGCAGGCTGCGATCAGGCCTAATCTCCTGCACAGCGGTGTGGGTGTTGTGACCTTCCATGGTACCACTGCAGTCCAATTGCTACATCCTCTTTCCTTTGCAGAAAGGGACCTGCTGCTCTCTAACCCTGACAACCAGATAAATGAGACTGAATTGAGAGCCTTTGTGATTTGATGGTGTTGAATTTACTCAAGTCATCTGCCCCCATTGTCGACTTTATTTCATTCATTGCTCTGGAAAGTGCTCTATCACCTCCCATATCCCAACCCTCGGCACCCACCCCATCAGTCTTTCCCCAAAAAAGGCAATTTTCACATTTGCAGTACTGGCTGTTCTGTGGCAATTGTGGAGGAGAGTGTTTCAGTCACAGCCACCGCTCATCGAGACACATCTGAGCCCATTTCATTACAGCTTAGGGCACACACACACACACACACACACACACACACACACACACAGGAATACTATTTATAATAGCTTCTCTGTCTTTCTGTGTACATGAACCACCTCCTACGTATGCACACACTCCATCTCCTTTCTAAAGTCCAAAGTTTCCCATCACTCACCGCCTGCAATGTGATGTATCCCATTTAATGATTTCCTGTCATTAATAATTACAAGCAAATGACAGCCTAAAATTATCCTTGCATGGGTATATAATCGCTAATTAAATATTGTAGCTAACTGTGAAAAGAGTTTCTGCATACAATCAGTTGTTTGAAGGACAAAACCAATATAATAATAATAACGTCTTTTGAAGAACCGCAGGCTTAAATACGTGTCAAAAACGTTTCCTCTGGCACATCAATTTCAAAAAGCCCCACATGCCTGCAAAGTAAGCATGATGGTTTGTTCATTACGTTTTTTGTAAAAACTCTGTTTTATTTTCGTATTGCATGAAAACCGATTCAGTCATGCAAGCTCTTCTGTTGGAAAGTTCTTCAAAAGTTGGATGGAAATAAACAGAAGCTGTGTAATAAAATGTGAAAAAGAAAGTGCACTGAAACATTTTGTATGCTGTAGAAGTATAAAAGTAAGTCGGAGTGATTGAGACTCGAGTTTTATGATGAAAATCACCTGTTATCACCTGTCCATAAAATGAAATTCAACGTCTGGCTTAATGGCAGTACTTTACATGGATGTAAAAATGTTGAAACACAGCAAATGTTGAAAATCATGTCCCCCCCTTTTTCCAGAGTTATCATACGTCAGGAATCATGAAGCATGAGCCACTCCTGTCATGCTCAGGTATGCTATTGAGTTGATTCTGAATCCAGTGACCTTGTTCCAGTAAGCTGGGTTTCTCTCGCTCCAGCAGCCTCCTATGGAGATCTGCTCCTGCCCTAATCTAACACGCCTTGTTCTTCAATTCAGATGCTGCCAGGAAGCTTCATTATTTGCACCCCTCAAACAGAATAAAATGGAGATGCATTCATTTTAGGTGTTTTACAGTCACAAATCATGCATGTTAATTGTTCAGGGTTGGTTAGTGAAAGAAATGTTTTAAAGAAATTGTGCAAATATATGGTCTAATAAACATACAACCGTATGAGTCCAATATTACTGAAAAGCCACAGAACCTAAGTATTAGTGTGTCCATTAAAGTTAGCTGAAAGTGTTTTTGCAGACTGAAGTATTGGTTGAATTTAGATTTGCTAAAACTTTCTTTTACGATAAAGATACAAGGTCAGGGAAAGGGTGAGGGTTCGAGATTGAGGTTGGGGGTATGGTTCTTGAATGCTGAAACTAGGGGCAGGTGTGAAGTCAGGGGGGCAGAGCATGGCCCATAATGACAGAAACACTGAGAGCAGACCTGATCTGACTGAATTTAAGTGGTGCAGAAGTGAGGCTCCGCGGACTCCACAGACCTTTTTTCTGACCAGCGCTGGACTGCAACCCATAGTTTGTGAAACCAGGGTGTAGCATAGTATTAATTATTACTGTATTGTATGTAGCACCATGTACCACAAAGACAGGGTTTCGCATTCAACATCACAGCACTATCTGTTTCTCACAGGGAGACTTTGTCTTATATTTTATCTTTAATTATGTGGCTCTCAATGTCATACTGTTACAGAATGTTCTCCGGCCTAAAAGCTATTTGACGGCTCTTACTTGAGTCCATTATATACATTTTCTTTTAATCTCATAAGAAAAAGCATGTGCTGTCCTCAGCAGAAGGCCTGCTATCTCTGAGTACAAGGAACAGCAGGAGGATTACAAAGTGGGACAGGGGCTTTATTCAAAACCCTCACTCTTCTCAGAGACAGGGAGATTCAGAAACACTCTAACAGTCTTACATGCTTTATATTGATGAAGCTGCTCAGAGCATATGTAAGAAATGGGATATGTAGGGAAAAAACTGAATTTAGATTTCAAGAATATATTGTAGATATTATTATATCTCTCTGACCTTCAGGTCTTAGTAACAATGTGTTTTTCTCCATATGGTCCAATTCTCTTTTTCAAAGCAAAATTCTGACTAAAGGTTTGAATATAAAGTATTTTTTACCTGCTGAACTTTCCTCCTAATAAAAATGAAAGTAATAAATTAATTATCAGCTGATTTTTTTTATGTCACCATTTCTTGGTTTTTTAATCCTGTTCCTTGCTATAAATTGTGTAAGCTGTCAGGGTGTAAGGGGTGCGTGGTCCGGCTTGTTTCTGCAGGAACATCTAACTTTGGTCTCCCGGTGTTCAGTCACTGCAAGTTTAAACTTTTTTCTAAAACATGAAATCTTATTTTAAAGAGGTTTAATAAAATATTGTTCTACCAGATAACTTCTTGTAAGAAGAATTGCCTCTTGATGCAGATCAGACACCAGAGGGTGGTACTGAGTCTCAAATGAATGGGTTCTTATAGATCTTCACTTGTAATAGAGCTTTATTTGTAAATGCTTGATGGTTCTTAATAAAATTATCATTCATTTCAACATTCCGCTGCATTTTAAAACATTTTCACCTCTAGTTACTGAACTTTCCAGCACCTCATGATGTCAGTGAGCTCAAACAAACAACGACCTGTTCATAGCCAGATGGATCAAATCTGCTGAGAACCTTCTTACTGTAGACAAACGGAAATATGCTGGTACGTTTTCACTTATTGTTCTTTAAAAATACATAACTTTTAAGCTATTCAGCCTTGTTTTCTCCTATTCAAAGCAGACACAATTCTTGAGACATTTTTTAAATAATGGGGGAAAACAAGACTTTCTTCTCATAAACTATTTTTGGTTTCGACTATAACATTTGTGAATGATTAGTCATGTTATAGATGACATAAAATGCTTTTTTGGTTGGACAATGTCCAAAGTTTTTGCAACATTCTGTATTACCATTTAATTAGCGTTCACTAAAGCATCAGACTTTATGTTTGCATAGAAAATTACTGATTAAAAGAAGGAAATGCCTGTAAGACGGCAAATAAAGACAATGTTTGGATAGGAATAGTTTTCATTCTATCCAAATGGAGGACATCTGAATCAGGATCAATAAAATAACAAAGGAAACGTGACATTATGTTTTGGGGAATTTGGCACACATTTAGTGACATTTTTAAATCAGCAGCTTGAGTGTAACACCACATAACCTCTTTAAACACCATCTCTAGGTTCCCTGAAATTACTTCATTAATCCCCATGTCTGCCAAAAGCCACTCAGTGACAGGCCTGTTTCTGATTAACAGCAGTGTTGCAAAATCCCGAAGAGATTTTTCAGTTATCTTTGTAAAAGAGCAAGTAACCGGGTCAGAGTTCACTGGGCCAGCTGTAGTTTTTTATTCAGTCTCTGGCCTACATGAGATCATCAGTGAGGCATACTGCCAAAGGGCAAGGCAGAATAAGAGGATTTGTAATGAAGCATGTCCTCCCGTAGCACTCAGTTAAGGTCATTAGCTAAAGTCACACTTCTGTGAGCTTTGTACTGAGTCATTTGAACTTGGGCATCGTGGGTAATTGTGAATTATAAAAGGACATTTCACAAGACTAGAGGTAGGGGGTGTTAATATTATCAGAAAATGTCCCAGCCACAGATGAGCCACAAGCAAAACATGCCAACTCAATACTTCTTTTGTTGAGTTTTTTTTATCTAGTTTTTAATCACTGACATACTCTAGGTTATATTCATCCTTGTACCAAGCAACAAAACAAGTAAGAACAATAAAAAAAAGTCTTCACAAACATATCTTTAAACAAAAACGTACTCCTGATAACATTTTTGCTTAAATAATCCTATTTTGCACAATGGATTGTAGGACGAGAATAGCTATTAGTCATTGAAATACACACTGCAACACACCCACTGCCCTTTGGTAAACTGTCCTCACAGACTAACAGTATGAAGTAATTCTACAGTTGATGTTGTGCAGTCAGAAATGTGTGGGTCAGAGTCTAGAGTCTGTCTCTGGGTGGATTTCACCAAATGACTCATGCTCAATGGAGAGATAAGCTGCAATCCAAAAGAATGAATCTGTCCAATAGAGTCCAATAGTTTGAACGTCAGCCAGAACTGAGAGTCGTTTAGGGCGAAAGGGAAGGTTTCTCAGCGTGTGTGTCAGGAATAATAAGAGTGTGGTTTTAACACTTTCTAAAAAAAAAAAAAACATTTAAAAACAGGGTCTACCGCCTCCAGAAACTCGACAAAATCAGTAGTCACAGTTGCCATAATGTCATACAGTACACTTTGCCATAGGGCATCCATTTGAGCGTCTGCTAGAAACAATTCCCTTGTTCAACCAAGGTTTTGCTGTCATTGGTGGTTCATAAGCTCACAACAGTTTGTGTGGCTTTATTTTTGGACATGTACAGTGTCTATTTTTGCTTTTTGTCATTGTCAGCTTGTCCTGGAGGCACCGTCTTCATGAAGAAGGCTGGCTGCCTGTGGACCTGCAGAGCCAGCAGCACAGGAACAACCATGAACAGAATGTTAAGCGTCATGACCAGCCTCCACTCATCTTTAGGCATTCGGTAGGTGAAGGGGGTTCGGGAGTGTACTGAAGCCCCAATGTGGGCCCACTGGGTCTAGAGGAACATAGTATAAATTAAAAATGAAAATAAAAATAGTAAATAATATACGTACAAGCCAGAGTATATTGTAAAATAAAATTCACTAGCAGTACATTTATTTAAAGGAGACCCATAGTGGGCAGCCTGGCTCATTTACCTGAGCTATGGCCCCTGCAAGGAGCAAAGTCCAGTCTAGCATCCAAGTGCATCCCGGAGTATTCAGCCCGTAAACACACGCCAGTAGCATGGGGAAGGCATAGAAGAGGACAACCAACATCTACAGCATACATAACATTTCGTTATTATTAGTTTGGCCTATAGATGTTCAGACCTAAACAGGCAATCTTGATTGTGTAAAGTCAAGCATATTCGAACAGTCCTTATGTATCCTGAAGTGTGCCCTACAAATGCCTCTTATACTACAGCACCCAGAATGCACTGTAACACAGTATACAACCACTGAGAATTCCCCATTTTTAGCTTCGACCGTATATAGCCATATTAAAGATGTAGAAGTGACATCTAAATTCCTGGGAACACAATTCACTAATTAGCTTAATTCTGCATTAGCCACCACTCAACCCTCTGCTATCTACCACATTCATGGTGCACCTGAGGGGGTTTTCCTAGTCTATATAAAAGTAAATCTCAGACAAGAGGTTAATGTGGCACCACTGTAAAAGAGAAAGATGGTTATCATGATGTAGTGGTGGTTAAATATTTCTTTTTATCTGGAGTTTCCCTTTAAAATGTCATTCTCAGTAATGCTTTGCCAGCACATACCATAACTTTGGGGAAGGCCACGTTGTCCTTCAGGTAGGGCTCATACTGGTAAATGTAGGTGAAACAGATATCCAGTGCACACTCAAGAATGACCTACAAGAGAGTTCTGCTGATCATTTCCAAATTTTATCTTAACACTTTAAACTGATCCTTAAAGGTTATTACTAGTTTCCATCCATAAAAATTAACATCAGGCTTTCTGATGTTAAAACTTCATAATTTAAGGGCATAATGATAGAAAAAAAATAAAGAGAAGCTGGAATAAATTAATTCATTTAACAAAACTTACAAAGCCTCTGAACACAGTGAAGGCTATGGCCCCTAGCAGACTTATTGTGAGGAGAAGTTCCTTGGGACGAGACAGAAGCCCTTTCTTCTGCTCTGCCTCAACCTGTAGATGCAGAAGACACTTCAAATACAACCTTGTAGACATATTTATCATATTTTACATATTTTGCATAAATGTATGAAAAATAAATGCTTTGCTGAATCACTTTTTTCCTCAGTTTGAATATTTGATAGGATCCATACTCTACTCATCAGTTTCAGAATTGGATATGAATAGAATTCACCACACTCTAGACTTAGCTGTAGCAAATATTAGGAAAGTCACCTTGTCAGCTGGAATAACTGGCAGCTCTTTTGGCCTATTGAGAAGTTTCACAGCTGCACATATGGGCAGAATCAAGAAAAGAATATTGCGCCAGAAGGCTGGATAGATGGACTTAGCATGTTTTCCTGAAAAAGACAGAAGTTTAATCAAGCATTGCATTGTTAAATTTATATGTTTCTGACATAAGCTAACATGAAAAAACATATATTTGTCAGTCCCAAGGAAAATAAGTTCCCTTACCTACAACAATGCCTGGGATGAAGACAATTTGAGTGGCGATCATAGAGCTAGCCCAAAGTAAAGCTATACTCCGATATGGTGTCCTATAAAGAACAAGAAACATAAGAAAAAAATTTAAATATTGGGGCAAGTATAATTTGCATCAAATATAGTGAGTCAGATAAAAGCATGTTTGGTGTCTTCTTTAGTTTTACACGGGTGTTATGATGCTACTGCAGCTGGTTACTTATGTGGACTAAAGTACAGGCAAAATTTAGCCTTAGAGGTGCTAACACTGCTAATACCTAAGTAACATACTTTTGTCCAGTTTTATAGGTAACAGTATGTCATACAATGTTAGAAACCACATGAGCAAGTATATTTGAGATTACTTGACAACTCACTGTGCTTTGCATCCATTGCATGATGATTAAGTTTGCACAATGGTTGCTGTTAGCTTAATTAGCCTCATAGCAACAGTTTTGATGAAAAAGCGGTATACACTTTGATTTTGCATTTACTACCAAATGACTAACCTTAATTTGAATGTAACCCTGTGTGAGGCCATTGTGGCCTGTATGTGTTCATGTTGGGTTCATGTGTCTACTGTATATTCACCCTTTCCGCATGCGATAGACAACTGTGAGGAGAAGGAGAAAGTGCACCACTCCACTCCAGTAGTTCATCATGATGCAATGGGCTGTGTTCAAGTATGGCTCACCCTGCAGCAGAAAAAAGTTTGGGAACAATGGCTTTCACCTTTTGACTTTGGTTTATCTGTTTAGAGTACAAGAACAATGATAGGGATGACCTTATGAACAAGAGCAAATATTGTGCATCAGTGTTTTAGGCCGGTCATTACTCATTATGTTTCAACTGGATAAACATAAACTTCCAAATTATTTTAGAATAATATAAACTAGGGAGGCTTTATTAAAATACATTAAAACATATTTCTGTTGTTACTGATGTCACAAAAACAATTCATTTACATATATATTTGTTTGTTTAGCTCAATTCATTTGTGTTTAAGATGTATACGGGGGTTGCTTTTTGTCTGAGGTGTAATACAGGGCAGGCAATAAGGAAATAGCTTATTTACATATATCACTCGCAAAGAAACAACAATCTGTTTAATACTTAGGGTTTACAAGAGGATGAAAAAAGGTCATGTAGCAATGAGGTTTGGTACATAAACCAATACAAAAAAAAAAGTCTCTCAAGAAAGGATATGAGCCATTTAAAATAAATATTTAATGCAAACTGACAGCTAATCACTGCTGATTAATCAAGGGGTACATTGTAATTGAGGATTTTTTTCAAGTAATCGAATTTCATTGAATAACCATGCCAGACATTAATGCAAGTGTTCAGTGTGTTAACCTTATTAATGTAGAAAGCAATAAACCCTTTAATATAGCCATCGTGCTCCAGGGCAGTTGTGAGGTCAGTGACGGAGGTGAAAGAAAATACTGCAAAAACTGAAACAGAGATAAAGACATGATGAGAAAATGGTCACAACTAGGCCCCAGGCCTGAGCATTTTTCATCGACTTGCTCTTTATCAATCCATACACTTCTTTCCCTCTCCTTCTCTCTCTTACCCAGTCTTGTATATTTTTCTTTTTCTTTCCTCTGCAGCTATTGATTTCTCTCCCAACAGGAGTTTATGATTGCCTATGGCTATGTTTTTTTTGTATCATGGAGAAATAATCCTGCTTTTCCTGAATCTCCAAACCACAGTGCTGGAAAGACATTTCATAATGTAAAAAAAAAACACTGCAGGCCAGTAAGGAGTGCAGAGGGATGTGGATTAAGACTGACAAGCAGACAAACAGAGGAGAAAGCCTGTGGGAGCCTGAGGGCTGGCTGCTGATTGATTACTCTGTGTTGATTCAGGGATGGTCCACCAAGAGGTGAGTGGACTCCATTACAGCTAAAACCAGGATTAAAAACGAGCTTAAAGTTCATTTCTGGACGTGCTCTCCCCACATCAACACAAATAATTGCTCTCTCTCTCCTATCTCTAGCACACACACACAAACACTTCCTATACATGAAATTAAGGAAAAATAAGGGAAAAAGTGAAAAGATTAAGGCTGATTAAGGGGTAAAAGAACTGAATTTTTCATTTGCTGTTTCAAATTTGCCCCTTGAATAGTAGTATCTCCTGAATTAACACCTTAAATTTAAGTTTAAATGGCTACAGTCTAAACTCATGCCTTCAGTCTAATTTTAAGGTAAAATTTAGGGGTTGGTTTCACAAATTAACTGCCGCCTTAATTCAAATTAATACATTGTGTTTCATAGGGATACAAGAGGGACAATTCCGTTCTGAATCCTTAACTTTCTTTTAGTGTTACCACAAACTACAATTGAGTTAACAGTACTTCTACTATCTTACCATAATATAGAGGATCCAATGCCTTTTCATTTTGGACACACAGGTAAGCAATGAAGAAAACAGTAATGAGTATTGCTCCTTCAAGTCCCAGTATATTTATTGGCCTAAGCAGAAACACACACACACACACACACACACACACACACACACACACACACACACACACACACACACACACACACACACAAAAACCATTAAAATGTTTTAAAGATTGGGGCAAGCCCACAGATGTATGCAGCGAACAGAGAACAGAAAGGACATTTCTTCATTGAGTTTGGCCCTGAGACTGTCTGGCTCCTTACAGCCTTTTGGCTCATTTGTAGATCAAACTTAACTGGAAGTTGGACAATAGATAGCCTCCATTTGCAATAAACTGGCATAGACCTGCATTGGTTACACCAGTTCTTCGAAAAGAAAACAACTCCTCACTCAGAGTGCTTCCGTATGAGAAATATATCAGCTCTAAGCAGAAAATTCCAACACTACTTAACCAGCCAATCCAGTGACAGATCTGTGAAAACGATAATAGCAGTGCTTTAAATATTTAGTTCTATTACAAAACCTCTTAATAACTATTACAAGGACTTGAAGAGTATGACTTACGTTAGGAATGAAGAAATATTATTCGCTGCGAAAAGCACAAAGGGTGCTGTCAGGGACAAGACAAAAACCCGTATCTCCAGAGGAAGACCCAGCATCCTTCGAATCCGTTCAGGGGCAGCAGGGGGATTTAATCACGGAGGGAGACCCAGAGATAAACGCCAGTATTTTAAATTGAAGCCATGTAGGCTGTCCTGAGGAATAATCACGTCGACAGCACAGGTATGAAACAGCCCTGTCTGGTTCTCACACACTGATGTCTGAGGCCTGCAGCTGCTCGTTATATGGGTTATCAAAGTCCATGAACTGTGGAACACCGGCACACAATACTGATAATAAAGACATGTGCTTACAAGGCAGTTCCATAGGGGGGTGCTAGTATGAAACCACACCGCCACGTTCACTAAATGCAAGACTTGTTGTGATAGTATATGGACCAAAGTATTGGGACATGTCTCCCGATTGTTGGTGAACCTTAATCTTGATGCTTCAGCATACCAATACATTTTGGACGACGCCACAGTTTATAGCTTTTTGGAAGTCCCTTTTCTAGTCCAGCATGACTGTACCCCAGTGCGCAAAGCAAGGTCCATAAAGACACAATTGGGTACATTCAGTGAGGAGGAATGTTACTGGCCCATTCAGAGCCCTGATCTCAAGCCCACCCAAAACCTTTGGAATGAACTGAAACAGAGATTTTAAGCCAGGCCGTCTCATCCAACATCAGTGTCTGACTTAATAAGAGCTCTACAGAATAAATGGGCACAAATTCCCCCCAAAAAACACTCCAAGTGGATCCACCAGTCTGTTTGAAATTTTTCTGTGTTTGGGTGGCTGTTCTTGTTTTTCAGATGCAGCATTCGGAACGAAGACACCGAGGCAAGCCGTTTTCATTTGGATTTCTTCTTTGTCTTTCCCCATTTTCTCTCTTTATCTTCACGTGTATTTCTTTCTACCCCTGTCTGATCTGGCTTAATTGTAAAGCAAATGAATAAATATAAAATTAATTTAATAAATAAAATTAAAGAAATGTAGTTAGCAAATATTATACCGTTAAAGCCACACTTGACAAAGCAAACGTGCATTATGGCATCCAGCTTCACATTCTGATGCTAAGCTTTCGGACACAGTGTTGCCAACTATTTTCAATGGAAAGTAGCTAAAGTCTGCTCGAAAAGTCGCCAAATGTCGCTAGATGACATCATGCGTATATTTGCATATTGATGACATAATTACATCATATTTGCATTCTGCTCTGTAACAGTGAGTAATATAAGAGCGTCAGAAGAAAAAAATAAATAAATAAGAAAAAATAAGAAGAATCGGTCAAATTAAATAGTTTTATTTCAAGCAAAGGAGAAGCAGGTAAGTGATTGGTCCGTGTCAACACTGTTTGCACATGCGCAGCTCATTCACATCTCTGTCAGCTGCCATGCGGTCACTGGAGAATGCTGCTACTCCTTTCAGCCGGAGGAGTGCTCACTGAACAGAGCAGACACAGGGAGATGAGGAAGAATACCGGGAAAGCAAGGCCTCGCACTTACAGGACAGTACTGGCGACATTTGGAAAGTTGCTAAGGTTTGTGCACAAGTCACTAGATTTGTCGCTAGGCGTTTTTTAGAAAAAAAGTCATCAAGGGTGTCTGAAAAGTCGCTAGGATTGCAACACTGGTTAGACATGACAAAGAAAAGAAAAACAAAAAACACATACCCACAGAAGCAGTATCATGTACAGCTCTGGAAGAAAATAAGAGACAACAGCAAAAATGTTCAGTTCCTCATGTTTTATCTTTTATAGGTGCACGTATTGAACTGAACAACTTTTCCTTAGTTTGTAAGGACTTATAATTTTTCTTCAAATTCCCAAATAAACATTGTTTTTTACAGCCCCATTTAAAGGAAATGACAATATATTAAAATAAGAGAAATGCTGCAGTGTTTACAGAACAAAGAAAACAAATCTCTTATTCACTGTTAAAGGAAATGGCAATAATTACCTTTGATGTACTTCTAATAGTGTTTTTCCATCCAACTGGTCTCACTGCGAGAAGAGAGTGATGATTACAGCAGTGTTTTTATACATTTCCTCATTAAAATTCTTAATCTGAATGAAATTTTGCTTTTCATGACAAGGACTGATGCTAATTTAAGAAATCAAGTTGGTGA
>JBBMFX010019433.1:0-12510 GCA_037832545.1 Rhabdalestes septentrionalis | reverse complement strand
CACATAGCTCCAATTACATGTGCACACACACAGACACACACACACACACACACACACACACACACACACACACACACACACACACACACGCACACACACACATAAGAAAACAGAATTACACCTTGTCTCTGCACTCTGCTTTTAAAAGCTTTGCATTTTTTCCATAGCTAGAGAACCAGCTCTCCACATGCTTTCTGGCCCGTGTTAAATTTACGGCTGCAAAACTGGAAACACCCCAGAAACTTCCTGAAGAACACGTCAAAGTGTGTTTTACTTCGGAGATACAGGTTTCCTTTGGGCCAGCAGTGATAAGCGTGCTCTGGTCTGAAGCGCTAAATGTCAGGAACTGTGTCCAGCAGGGCTGAGAGATACGGCCGAAACCCTTTAAATAGGTAGAACTAAGGGTTGCAGAATGTGTTTTTTTAATCTCTAATTAAATACACAGGAAACAGCCTTGGTGACAGGCCTGCCAGGAGGTTTTATGTGATGAGATCATGGGCGCGCCTCTCCAATTTCTCTAAACGCCTGAGAGAATGTGCCATAAATTCTATTTCACTTGCAAAAGAAATATATGTATTTAAAACCCAGTGCTGTAAGCAGCTCAAACGCTAACGTAATCCATAATACCACGCTTTCAAAAATGGGAAACAGTATTCTCAAACAATCATGCAGTTGGTCTGTATTGCAATAGTTATGCCAGAATGTACCCATCATGAAACAAATATGCAGTGATGGTGTGAATGCTGGCTGCTCAACTGAAAGCCGCCCAAAGCTGAATCTGAGGAAAACAAAGACGTTCTGAAGGTTTCACAACTGGAGAGCTGAGTTTAAAGAGCCGGTTTAAAATAATAATAAAATAATTTTACAATCCAAACATGTGCTGCAGGACTGTTGATCTTTTGTGGCCTTCGAGACACTGTGTGATTTCTCATGCTTCTGTTCAATATAAAAATACACAAAACATCTCTTTTACAGCATCTAAATGCTTATGTCTGTTGCTGGGCGTGGAGGTTTGATGGGTCTGGAGGCGGTTCCCTGTATTGTAGGGGGCTGCATGGGCATGCGCTACATAAATAATGCAAATTACACAGGCTAGACGCTGGCAGGTGCGAACATGGACCGTAACCGTAAGTAGGTGGGTGTGAACAGGTGTGACATGTGCTTGACATGGGCGGATGCTGAGATTGTTAATCAAGCCTGTGCAGACCTCCAGTGAGACTACTTCTGATGATGTATCCTTAAGGTAGGGAGGAGCTTTTGTTTTGGTTGGTTGAAATATTTACTTTCTGGTCTCAGAAAAACATTGTTACCTTCAAACGGGACATATGCAAAACTCACTTTTTTAAAAACAAGTTATAGTAGGTCTATGGGGTACACAAAACAATTGTTTGCACAAAATCAGACTCACATAAGGAGATCTCACCAGCTTTATTCATCACAGTTTCAGTCTCTTTCAAAACGGCGAGCCCATTGTGACATAATACTGGTGGCTGGAGTCCTGACAGATGAGGGGCGGTTCAACGCAAATTGGCCCAGTGTTAGGTCACAATGGGCTCCCCATCCACAGGGCTCATGTTGAAAGAGAAATAGAGAAATAGAGCTGTTGAGCCTTGTGCAAAGTGATTTTGTGCAAATATCTTCATGAAAATGTTTTGTAGCCCATAGACCTGTTATAACTAAAGTGAGTTCTACATACGCCACTAATCACATAATTCCATGTACATATCGAATAGTAATTTTGCTTGAAATGCACATCCCTATTTTTAAACACCTGTGAAGTCTAAAATATCCAGACAGAAAAAGGACTAGAGTATGACTGCCACAAACTGTGCAGCATCAGATCAGAACCTGCATTAATAACTTTACATCTGCAAGGTGGACCAACACATTAGATGTGTTTTTAGAGTAGACAGTGAGTTGGAATACATTTAAAAATTCAGTTGCTTTATTTATTTCTCTGATCAGCAAGTTTTCCCACAGCTTCCTATCCAACAATAAGGAAAATATGAGGCTTTTTTCATACAATAATACTAAATATGGTTGCAGACAGAAAGCTCATGTAACAAACACTAATCTTCTTTACACAGAAATGCACAGCCACCATCTACTCTGGGGACGGGAAGACAAAGACAACCTTTTGCAACAGTTTCGTTTTCGCATTCATGTTATGTAAACCAGCATTTGAGCCCAAATGTGCAGTTCACGTGCTCAGTAAAATGTGCAATGCTTCTCTTATACGCATGCATTTATGGGTGGGCAATGCAAAACAGGAACTTCACAAAAAGTAGGTGGACATATTATTTTACGGCTGATTAAGCAGGGTGCCGAATCGATACTTAGTATCAGTCCGACACTGGCCAAAATCCTGGGTCAGGAGTCAAAAAACATACTGGGCACAATATGGGTGTACAGACTGGAAGGCTGTCATTCACATTGCGCCCCCTAGAGGAAGTATAGAGCTGTTTTCGATTTAAAAAGTATTCAGACATGTTATTAAAAGATTAGTTGTTGAAGAGAAGGTATCGGATTGGTCTCAGCATAAGCAGATATGCAAGGCTGCCATATCAGTATCAGTATCGGACATGAAAATGTGGTATAGTTGGCAGCCCTGGAATTTATCAACACCACTATCTCTTCACCACTGAAGTTTCATTTTCTGTTTTTTTCTGGCGCGTGTTGATGACTCTGTATTTAAAAGTCTTTATCTCATGAGTGTGCAGTTATTGGTTGGAATACTTTTTACACCCCATCAAACATCTACATAACTTAAGGACACATTCAGCATCAGCAGTTACAGTCAAACAGACCTAATTTATAAGGAAGACCAACACCAAACAGATTCTGAACAGTCCCCAGCCTCCCATCTTATAACTCTTCCCAGCTGGAGAAGCTTTATGTCTAAACTCCACTATAAATCCTGATTTAAACGGCAGCTCATTCAATCCAAGAACTAAATCTCATACAAAGCCATTACTTGTAATATGTACTAAGAGTGTCATCTGGTCTCTAATGATTATCGTATGTGGTCTGTGAGATTTATGAAGGTGTCTACCACAGACATGCTGCTTTTCTTGCAGCAGCGAAATAATATAAAAGAACATTTCTACACAGAAAAATGGTTCTGTATCGTATATTAAAAAGTTTATTGAGCTTGGAATAATAATGAAACACTTGGTGGTGCTACATACATTTTGAAAAGTTTCTCTACACACCACCATAGGGAAGATCATTTTAAATATTCAAATAGTTCTTTGAATGCTGAGTTGAGCTCTATATATATCCATTGGCTTTAGAACCCTTTTTAAATTCACTTTTGGTTTAGAACTCAGTTTCGCTTTTTGAAGAGGCCACTCAGTCCAGTCTCTCTTCTTTAAAATATAAGAAAATGTAAAATGGATTGATTTCGTATTTATCTTTTTATATCATATTTTATATCATTTTATATCATATTTTCTTGTCTGATATCACTACTGAAACATAGAATAAAAGTTGATTCTGATTCCGATCCAATATTTCTTCTTTAAAAACCACATAAAGACATAAAATGAGCTGCTTTAACTGATTTCACTCATTTTCACACTATTCTGACACTCCATTACACTTACAGGAAGGAACATATCTATAATGACAGTGAACTTTATCAGAATAGATTTGTTACAGGATTGGACTGTTATTATAGATAGATAAATAGATTTTTAGATGGATTTTATTAAAGACCGAAATAGCAGGTAACAATACACAATGTGTGATCTGAATTGAGTCAGTCACTCAATTCAATTAAGTTTGGTTACTTAATGTATCTTACTTCATATTCAACCTTTATTGAATTCTATCAGGTGTATATAAGGTGCTTTGAAGTGCCTTTAAATGAAGTTCCTATAAATAACATTGTTTAATATTATTATTTGTAGTAGTATTCATGCTAAATTGAACTCAAATATTTGCACAAGGTTCAAGAGCTGCTATTGTATTTGATAAAATATCCCTGCAAACCAAGAGAGAATGCAGGCAGCATGCAAACACAGCAGGGCTTCAAAGGTAAATAACTTCTTTCTAATAATATCTGTCATATTCATATGAATGGTATCCAGGTACCTGAGCAAGAGCATTTGCATTTGTGTATCATATAACAGTGTACAAAGCAGCCTTTGTATTAAAAAAGCTCCCGTATGAACACACTCTTATACAAACACTCTCACATATGAACACACTCCTGTATGAACAAACTCCTACAGGAACACACTCTCATATGAACACACTCTCATATGAACACACTCCCGTGTGAACACACTCTCAAATGAATATACTCCCATGTAAAGATATTCCTGTATTAACACACTCCCATATGAACACTCTTCCAAATAAATACACTCTCATATGAACACACTCTCATATAAAACACTCCAGGGTAAACACACTCCCATTTGAACACACTCCCAAATAAAAACACTCTCTTATGAACACACTCCCATATAAACACACTCCCATATGAACACATCTCATATGAACACACGCCCATAGGAACACACTCTCATATGTACACACTCCCTTATGAACCCACTCTCATGTGGACACACACCCATATGAACACACTTCCATATGGACACACTCATGTAAACAAACTCCAATGTAAACTTTTTGAACACACTACCGTTTAAACACACTCCAATATGAAAACACTCCCATAAGAACACACTGTTATATGAACACACCCCCATATAAATACACTCACATATGAACAAAATCTCATATGAACACACTCCCTTATAAACACACTCTCCTCTAAACACACTTACACTATGAACACACTCCCAAATATATACACTCCCATATGAACACACTCCCATATGAACACATGCCTATAGGAACAGACTCTCATTTGAACACACTCCCATATGGACACACACCCATATGAACACATTCCCATGTAAACACAATCCCATATGAACAAGCTCCCATATGTGGTGCATATAGTGGAGCTATGAGGCAGATAGGGCTTCAGGTTAAGATTCCTAATTAAGTGGATGGTTAGTCTTTTGTGTTCATGTATATGTGAGCGTTTCTCACCCCCGGTATGAGTGTTTCTCCGATGAGCATGCCGAATATGTCTGTGAAGGTGACTGGCTGTCCACCTGCTTTCTTGTTCCACAGGGCTTTGATGTAGCGTTTGATGTGCAGGGGCAGCAGCAGTTTGAGGGGGCTGCTGCTCACGCTCTTCATCAGCTCCTCGTTTATCTCCTTAGGGCCTTTAGCTGGGAACTCGGGGTGTGAGTACAGAGTGGACATATACCTACATACACACACACACACACACACACACACACACACACACACACAGGTACAACCGGTCAAACAGCACATCACTGAAATATGAACACACATATGCTTAGTGTTAATTGCAAATCATTTTGGAGGAACTTCATCCAGCTAAACAAAACCTTATTATATACACAACAGTAGATATAACAAAATGTATCTTGATACTTTCACAATACACTTTATGGTGTATGTATTTTAAAGAACCTGCAGTGCCACATTTAACTATTTTATGCAATCCAATTTTGGTCTGTATGTCCAGAAATGTGCTGATGATACCCAGTATATACTCTGAAAAGCACAAAACATGACATAAAACTCATCGTGCTCAGCCCTAATATTCTTATAAAAAGAATCCCAATTTAGCATTATGCATCTTTTCTCATTCTGGACACACTTGAAACAAATTTCTTTAAATCTTTCACATTTAGGAGCAGTGGCATTATTTTACACACACATCTACAGCCGAATTGTTTTGGTCAGCTGCAAACTTTGGAACAATAGAGCACAGAGATCTGCCAGGTCCGCTCTGAAATGTCCTCACAGACTTTATGTAATACCATATTATAACTGCACAGGGAGCACTGGAGAGAAGGAGGAAGTGGGTTGCTGGGTAACATTGGTAACACACTGATGGCATGATTGTATCAACTTAGAGCAACAAAATACCACAACACAGACTTCTCATGCTCATATGTGGCTGCAGCTCCAGCATGCTCTGACTAATGCTGGGCATGAACTATTTTAGACTAAATTGCAATGTCAATGGAGATTTTATGAGAATGAGGCTTAATACACTTTTTTTGTTTTTATTCCTCATATAATCACTGCTAGGGCAAAGTGATTTTCCACTGCATATTCTATGTTGGCAGACACCTTTATCCAGAAAGACTTACATAATTTGTATGTCACAGATGTAGGCATGTAATGTTAGGAGCCTTGCCCAAGGACTCTAATCGATATAGAGTGGTGCTTTTGCCCAGGATAGGAATCAAACCCCACTCTCCAGCTTGGAATCCAGTGATGTTTTCCAACCATGTTGGTGCTATTTGTGTACTTTTGTTAATTGCACAGGGAAATTAAAGTCTGAGTGTATGTGAGCCTGGCCCTTTAAGACACATCAACACTAACCATGTTGATCCAGACAGTCCTGCCACGTAGGTCGCACAGTCCAGAACCCCGGACTCGTACAAAGCCTTCATGACCCCAGAAAAGCCCACCATGGCCCGGAAACCTCCTCCTGACCCCACGATGGCAATGGTGGGCACCTGAATACACACAGTGATGCAGTTAGACACAGGTCAGACTAACGAACAAGTAACATCTCTTGCAATATATCTTATATTAATACTAGTCAAGTCAGGTCAGGTAGAGCTTTATTGTCATCCCAGCCATACACATTAAGTACATAGCGAAAAAAAGGACCATAGGTGGAATACATACCATAATCCTCATTTATATAAATATAATTTATATATATGAATAATAAGAGTGCAGAATATTCTCTTAATATACTATATATGCAAAATGTCCTTTTTTGGCTGAAGGGATTGCTGAAGTGATTGCATGCACATTTCAGGACATTTGATACAAAATTCTGCATATTTTCTTTAAAAACACCAAAATGGCATGGAATGCCTCGGGACCTCCCCCAATATTTACACTACTGCAATCCGCAACAAGTACCCACATACACACACCAACATGGGGCTGTAAATCTCTGACTGCATGCATAAGATTCATTATGCCAAGCTCGAACTGTATTTTTTTTCAAAATACACCTCATACACAAACACAACTGATGGAACTATAACAATTTAATGGAACAAATTTAGCAAAACTATTAAGTGTATTTAATTACTAGTCTGTATTTAATTTAATCACATGCTGCTATCTCTTTTTATTCATGGAACAAACAGTCACTTTTCATAATCACTTGCACTAATAAACTGTTATTTTACTATGTCTGTTCCTTAGAATGATTTTAGATATATCTGTTATAGTTATGTGTTACTTTATTATAGTTATTTTAGATGCCTAATATCTTATAGTTATTTATTATTTAGTCAGAGTTATTTTAGATATATGTTTTATAGTTATTTGTTACTTTATTAGAGTTATTTTGTTATTCTGTTTGCATTATTACTACTGTTCTTTTTATTAACACATATATATATGCACAATATGCATATATATAAGCACATTGTTATGTTCCTAGTTACTAATACATTCTTCATAAAGGGCAGAACCTCCGTCGTGATTTGAGCTCACCTCTTTCTGTGAGCTGGGCAGGAATCGTGGGTTCTCCATGTCGAGCAGTTTCTTGATGCCCAGCATGACTCTGTCTCGGCGGGTCTGCCTGAAGAGCTTCTCTTTGTCACACAGGGCCATGCTGAAGCGCAGGTCAGTGGAGGAACTGCAGAAGACAACATTTACAACACCGACAACATCAGCAACATGAAGAACTCAACGACTCACTAGGGTCTTCTGGTAAAAGCGTTATGAGGTACCTACCACACTTCCAGCAACATCTCCAGGTGCACCTTCATGGTCTGTTGGAAAATAAGAAAAAAAAGTTCATTTTGGAGTCCGAAAGTGAATTGTTCCATGAATCCACTTTCATTTCTTAACATAAAACACAACATCTATTAAGAGCATATGACCTCACTAAGCTTATTTATTCAGTACCTTAGGAGAAAGAATGTGAACTGATGTTAAAGGAGTACACTGCAAAAACTCCTGATCTAACTGAAAAGTCTTGTTTTGAGAATGATAGATTTGTGCATATTTTAACATTGTTTTAAGATATTTTTTTCCAATTTCAAGAAATCTTACCAAGTGTGAATATCTTACTGCACTGGCAGATAATTTCACTTGTTGCTAGTCTGAGATTTCCTGAAATCGGAATAAATTTTAAAGAAGTCTTAAAAATCCTACACATCTGCTCTTATATAGTATGTTATTCTCAAAACAGGATAAAGAAGACTTTTAGGCACCGTTTTTGCAGTGTGAGGAATGGAGACCTGGACCAGCTGATAGTTCCAGGGCATTTAGGGACTTAATATAAACACATTTTCTTCCCTTTCATGCGTAGCATGGTCCAGCAAAGTTGTGGATTTATCCAAAAGTCTTCTGGAATCTTATCACCACCAGTTTGGCCTCAGCCAATCAACACAATTCAGTCATTCCTCAGATCTCTATTCAGTCAGATGCAGTAAAGTCGGCATCTGAAGACCTTCTCACATCAAGAGAATATTTAGAAAACAAGTGGTGGGGATAAGATCATAGATTCCAGTGGATTCCAGTATTGCTCACCTGCAGGAATGCTGGGAGCATGTTCTGATGAAGCATTCCCACAATCAGGCAATGGTTTAAAACTACAAGAAAGTCTGGATGTTTGAAGCATCATATTAAGAAAAGAGACTTTATAAAGAAAAAAATATAAAGGAAAAGAGATTGTATTAATAGAAAGGATTTGGGTGAAGGATTCTAATGTTAACAAAAGAAGACAAATCTAGACTCCACCTGGGTTCAGTGGGAGATTGTGTAAATTTAGTAGAACAATTCCTTTAAATAAAGCTGATTATGACCTCTATTCTCCTCTCTGTGAAACCTACATTACACTAGACTCATTTCTGAGTGAACTATTGATCATGAAAGATCCTGCTGTGATTGGGATTGGAGCAGGCAAGCAGTTCTGAAAGCTACATTCAGAAAAAAAACTGCAGACTCTGCAGACTGGTGCTTTATTCCTGCTCTCCCTGTTAAAACAATGCTGAGGGATTTGAGAACAGGTCGTTCTGTGCCATGGCATAATGAGCCCTGGAGCCCAAACTGCTGTATAATAAACCAACTGTGTGCATTCACAACCAAAAAAGAAACATCAGAACTGCCAAAGAACAAATTCAAAAGGGCACAAACATGAGGTTAATGTTTTATGACCGATTTCTTTTTGTAACTTGGCATAAAACCGCCTCTCCCACACGGTACAAAACGGCTATATATGGCAACCAGCATTTTAACTGGTGTTACTCAACAATAATATTTTGAATGGACCAATATGTTAGTTTGGACAAACAAAAGCAAAGATCAGTTCAAGAAAACACAGTATTAGAGACTAAAAATGCTCTTATGACAATTTTAAAGGAAATGTTCAGTGAAATTGTGGTTTACACAGGTTTCCCCTTTCCCCTCCAATTATAGAAGGTCAGCCAGAACGTGTTTGACTAGTTTTGGACCTGAGAGACTAACAAGTAATGCAATTTTGTTTCTTCAATCATGTCTTAGCTGAGTGACTGCATGCGGGTGAATATTACCTTTAATACGAAACAAATTTTATTATTACTATTATTTTATTACACTCATAAAGTGACCAACTTTTGATTATTTTGCTGGGTACTCATTCAAGAAAAAGCGTGAGCGATTTTTAATGCACTGAAACTTGCAAGTTACGTGAATTGTAAAGTAAAGTAACCATTCAGTCATATGTGAACGTGAAATTTTTTCTCTGTATTCAGCCCATACACTAAATGAAGCAGCAGGCAGCCAGGAACACAGCACCCACAGAGCAGTGTGTGGGGACAGTATCTTGCTCAAAGGAAACTCAGTGGTGCCACTATCAACCCTGCGATTCGAACCCACAACCTTCTAATCGCAGGGCAAACACCCTGACGACTAGGCCACCACCTTGTATTTAAGGTAGTTTTGTACCTTTAATACAAAACTACATATTCAACCTTTTTATGTGACCAAAATTTTATATCTTTGCTGAGGACTTCATGCTCCACTCACACTCAGAATTAGATTTATGGTTAAATAATGCCATGCAACAAAACATACCTTCAGCCTTAATGCTGAGCCAATTTCCAATGAACCAACATTCTGATGATTCGCAGAAAACAAGGCCTGACATGATATGTCTGCAAAGATATATCCGGCAGATTGCATAATGATACTCAATAAAAAGCGTAAAACATGTACAGGCATTCATCCCAGCAGGAAGTTTATCTCTGCCAGCAAAAACAAGAGTCGGCATCAGTTGTTTCGTTTTTAACAGCAGGTGATGTTTTGTGATCTGGTAAGAATGTACACAGTTTTGGTTGCAGGTTTCTTCCCGATGCCTCCGGTTGTTGCTTGGAGGTCTGATGTTCCATCAGGATCTCACCTGATTTAACGTAACTCCAGTTAAACTCGTCTTTATTGTTTTGTGTATTTTGATGTTTAGAGCTCTGAGGTGAGGAAGATCCTCCAACTCTTCCACAAGCCCCGGAGCAGATTTTTTTTTGCAATTGTAGCAATGGCTCTTATAACTGGAGACAGAAATTGGATTTACTATTAATTTAAACACTTCTTCATCTTCATCATGAGTATTTAATGAAAAACCCAACTGAAGTTTCAGTGCTTTAATAATTGCACACACTTTTTTCTTGTCTACGGTGTTCAAAGACATCACAACTTCAAACATTAAACTTGTATTAAGAATAAAAATCTAAATGACTTTTGCCTATTTAGCCTGTCTCAGCGACTCACCAGTCTACACAGATCAAAGACTCAGATCAAAGAACGGAGTACAGATCATTTACACGTGTAAAAAGGAAAGAAAACTCTACTTTGTCAAATTCCATTAACTCATTTCATCTATAAAAGTGTAAATGATCCCAGTCCTAAGGGCCTACTTGGGAAGTGTTTTGGGGGTCTTTGAAAGACTGTGCAAGGTTTGTTACACAGTTTATCTGTCCTAGTATCACCTGATAATTGACTTCCTTATACAGTAACTCCCCTTTTTAACACAGGTCAGTCGGTTTCAGGGCAATGTGGATTTTTTCTGAGAACTAAACTAATGATTGTTGTCTGAAACCCCTGCACTAATGTGAGGGGGCGTGGCGGACGAGGCCCGGATGTCACAGATTTTCATTGCAATATATAATTTTTCTTACATGTAATTGCTAAATTACTAGGAAAAATTTCTTTTACTATTTTTGTACCAGAAATGTTCAGCTACATTTCCACATACAAATAACCATAAATCTTTTGGTACTGTGGAGAGAAAAACAAAGAAAGTCATCTTGGGATGCTGAAATACCGCTGTTCTCAGAGGTGGGAGATTTGAAATTAGCCAATCCAAGAACGCTATATGTTTTTCCTTGCTGCTGATTGGCTGCTGCCCTTTGACGCAGCTGCAGTCCAAAATATCCCTCCTCTCTTCTTAAAGCCCTGTATTTTTATTATGGTCAATTAAATGAATTTATTACTGTATTTACCTGTTTGCACCAAAGCAAATTCACTGCCTGAATGACAGTACACTCTATACAGGGGTAACATCAGTATTTACATTCTAGCACTGCAGGAGTTCAGCGTAAACTTTACAGTACGGATACGGGTTTACCTTTACATTTTTTCAGCGTAATGTACTATGTTGAGTTTAAAATGAAATGAAAGTGTTTTAGGAGCATATTTGGGGGCATATTTAGGGTTTACATTATAAAAGTAGGCATTTGTAGACATTTATATTACCACATCACAACAAAGCGGTTTTTCACAATACGCAGGTGCTCTTAAACCCCGCGATAAGCGAGGCTTTACTCTACCTTAAACCCATAATGACTGATGACTATCACACAAGAATCTGTCTGAACAACAGCTTTCCCCGTTAAACACTCTTGGGCTTACCTTGCCGACAGATAAGGCTACGGCTTCTTTCTGCCCTATTTTGAGTTTGCTGATGGAATATGTATTTGTGCCCAGAGTTTCGTCCATCACGTAGTTAGCATCCATTAATGTCATCTGAGAGAATAGAAATGCAAGAAAAGGTTGAGCATCTCACAAAACAACTGTAAGAAAACAGTGTGGGCTGTTTCAAGATTTAAATATTTACTTAAATAAATGTATAAATATTTGTGTCATTTTTAGATTATTAAGGATTTTATTAAGGTGTTTCTGCTGATACTATGAAAAAGACTTGAGCCACCCCTCATTTCTAGATATTTTTCTCACTGATTCAATACTGTTTCATTTCTGTCAGACATGGTGAGGAGATTATATGTAAGAAATGTGAACAAATGTTTTACTGACAGGCTGTAAAGTGTCTAAAGATTGAGGAGCCTAAATAAAGGAGCCTCTCAGCATTCAGCACCACCAGTATACTGATCACCGCCTGATCATCTGGAACCATCTGCTCCTGGTTCTTCACTGGTT
>JBBMFX010019423.1:0-12510 GCA_037832545.1 Rhabdalestes septentrionalis | reverse complement strand
ATTCTCTTCACCTGCATGTGGGGAGTTGGAGGAAAACCCGGAGCGGATTTCCAGTGGTGTGTATTCTTCTATCCATTGAGTGGAGTGGATTCTTTCACCAAAGATTCAAGTTTCAGCAGGGGTTTTCAAACACCCCCACCCCCTAAAAGGATGAGACTTTGCACACACGTAGCAACCCCACCCCAAACCCCGCAACAAAACCGTCCCCACACGTCTCCCTCACATTAAAAATGCTTCTGGCGCCCCGGGGTTGTGGGTCCAAATGCCAGAACTGCCAGGGGCACCACTGCGGTACCCTTGAGAAACTTGGTTAATGGGTTAAATAAAGAAAAATAATTTCACACTGTGCTGTGCTGTGGTGTGTTCATACATGACTGTGAGGCTGCTTTATTTTCTTAATTATTTTTCCAAATTAGCACTGACTTCAGTCGTGCTGTCGGAGAGGAGTACTTGAAATTCTACGACTTCACCGATCAAACCTTGGACGAAGCTCTTCGGTGAGTTCCTCAGACTTCAGGAACATGAAATATATTAATGTAAGTTCTGTCATAAACTCTTTCACTGTAACTCCATGCTCCTAGGTCATTTCTGAAAGAGGTGGTTCTGATCGGTGAGACCCAGGAGAGGGAGCGAGTGCTGGATCGCTTTTCCAGCCGCTACCAGCAGTGCAACCCCAACTCCTTCTCTTCCCCCGGACCCGTGCTCACGCTAACCTGTGCTTTAATGCTCCTCAACACAGACCTACATGGACAGGTAAGTTTATAGCCACCGTGGATGGATAGATTAGTTACAAACAAATGAAAAGAAAGGTTAAAAGATACCTTGAATTTGTCGCTTAACCTTTATCTACATTGTTGTATTTGCTTGGTCTTGTCTTCTTTTTAACCAGAATGTTGGCAAAGCCATGTCCTTCACTGACTTTATGTCTAATATGGATGGGATGAATGAAGGTGAAAATTTCAGCAAAGACATTCTTAAGGTAAGAGTAATGATCTAAATCTTCTAAAGTACATTTATCATGTTTCAGTAGTTAAACAGATGAAGGTCAGTTTTGAAGATACTGAGTGACCAGTAAATAAGATACGATAAGATAAACGTTTATTAATCCCTCAAGAGGGAAATTTGCTTAGTAATGGTAGAAAGTGGACAGAACAAAGTTAAGAGCAGCAAAATAAAGAAAAATAATAGAATAGAATTAAATAACAACATAGAATAAAGTACTATGTCGCAGAATAGTTTAAAATACAAATGTTCAAGTATACAGTCTAAGATATACAGTATAAAATCTAGGAATATGTGTATTTATGGCTGTATAGATAAGAGGTCGATATACCGATAGCTAGGTTGGTCTGTACTTGCCGATAATGGATTTATTAACGGTTAGTTTTTAAAATGGATACTGGATTTTTTTAAAAACTAAATAAAACACAACACTCCATGTAAAATAGTTCTGAACTTTATTACAAAAAACAAACAAAAAACAATACTGAATCATGAAAAAGTGCTATATGAATATATGAATAAATATTGAGGTAAATTAAAGACATGCTTTCAAACTGAAACAAAAAAAATAATCAATCGGCGTGGATTATTGCCAATAACCGATAGTTCCAGGAATCAACCATTGGTGCCGATTAATCGGCAAAACTGATAAATCGGTCGACCTCTGGTGTAGATATATACCTATATGTATGTAAAGTGTAAGTAGACAAAATGGGCCATTTTTTGTACTCTACAATTTTATTTTACCAAACACAAAAAGGACTTTATAAATGCCTTGCAAAAAATAGAGTACATAATGTCTGTTCACACTTTTTAAAATGATTTTCTTCTTCAAAATCTCTTTCAGACTCTTTATATCTCAATCAAGAATCACCCTCTTGAGTGGGCAGTGTGAGTGTGTCTTTATCGTATTTATCATGGCGTTCATCCATTATCATGGAATCCTGGTATCATTTTTGTCCTCTAATGACCTCTTTTTTTGTTTGTCCTTCCTCTCAGTGAGGAGAAGGAACTGGTGAAATCTATGATCTTGGAGAAGGACTCGGACCAGGATGCCTCGCTGCGCTCCAAGAGTAATCCCTTCCAGGATCTCGCCCATGACAAGAAGGCCACTGTGTTCCAGAAAGGCTTCCTGAAACGAAAAGCTCATGCTGACATAGACGGAAAACGCAGTAAGTTCATGAGGACGCTCTTTTTACTTGGTAAATGAAACACCCATTAGCAAATGACTGTACTTGGAACCTTTCCATTTTGTACAGGACAGCTTTAAGGGCTTAATAGTAATTGCAGATATTTTGAAATGAGAATGTTTTTTAATTGGCAGCTCCGTGGGGGAAGAGAAGCTGGAAAACCTTTTATGCAGTGCTGAAAGGAATGGTGCTCTACTTACAGAAGGTATGGACATTTAAAAAAAATTGTTCAAGAATACTTTGATGAGTAGAAGCAAGAAACTCGAGCAAGGTTCTGGAGAGCCGCTTCCCTGCTCACCTCATTCAAATCTTTTGTTACTTGCCACTGTTGGTGGATGTGTTTGACTCTTGGAAACTACCAAACTTGGCCTGAAATTGGAAACATGTAACCTCCTGAGAAAAAGTGTCTTATGGTTTCTTTTTTGTGTGATTTTTCTCTCGATTTGGGCCAAAAAAATTTCTTTGAATATATTATTTATTTACATTTCCCAGCATGTCCACTGTAGAGGACAACAGGACCATTTCCGTGTGAAAATGGAACTGAATTTAGAAAAGGAAAAAAGGGATTTTAACCCAAGAACATGTTCAATTTGATCAAAACAGTAAAATTCTGTATTACTTTACTGTTGCTTGTTGCCTGCAGGGACAGTGAAACATGTGTTTTATTTCCACAGTGAGTTTTGAGTCTAGAAACTCCTCTGGATATTTATATGAGATAGTCCTGGAGGTGTGGGTTCGATTTGGTTCTGCAGAGGAACATTTTGTATTTTCTGCTCCTCATGTGAGTCTCACCACTGCAGTCCTTGTTCCCAGCATGCAAACTCATTACAGGAGAACCCAGGACGTTCTCTACAGAACACTAAAGGGCCTGATGGGGAAGATACAGGAGAATAAAGTGTCCATTATAAAGGACATAAATGAATGGGCCAGGTCTCAGGAGGATATACATTTTTTGTAGGTGAGAGAGGGCAGCTGGTGGCCGAGTGGTTAGGGCATTGGTCCTGCAATCAGAAGGTTGTGAGTCTGAATAGTGTCACCACTGATGTACACTTGAGCAAATACCACCCCCACACTGCTCCCCGGCACAAGACCCCTGCTTCACTTGGTGAATGGATTAAATGCAGACAAAGAATTTCGCATTGTTCATATTGTGATGTGGTGTGTTCATGCGTGACTATGAGGGTTAATAATTAAAAATTAAATTAAAATTAAATTAAGCATCCTGATAACATAGAGGAGCACAGCCAGGGCAGAGTCTCTGACCCCTGTGCACTAGTTGTGAGCGGATTCATTCAAATATGATAATATTGTTACCAACGTCGGTATTGATACACATAAACAGAGACGGAGCAGAGGAATGGCAGAGAGGAAGAGGAGAAGCGCTGTGTGCCGATATTATCAGGCTGAAAACTAAACAAGAGCGAGAGTTTTAATTTGTAAAACGATTTAAGATTAAAGTAATCATTTGAAAAATCATATGAAGGAAAAAACACAGAGCTACAGTGTATGTTCCACGGGAAGATTTCCTTAATGGGAACAAAAGGAGGAACAGGAAGGGATTCTGAGAATATTTTTTTAACTCCAGGCTTTTGGGTTGTTTAGATTGGTTTGCATTTAAATTTATTGTATTTTGTTGTATTTTTCAAAAGATAGATAACATTTTGTCGGAAAAGAACTACACTAACAGGGAGCAGTTTTATTTTTGCATCCTAATTTGGAATGACAGTTTAGTGTACTTTCTTTATTTAAGAAAAATTGTTCCATCATTGTTTCATTGTTGCTATGATAATAATTTATTTTCCATTCATAACATGGCCCAGATTCTTTCCTGGATAAAAACACAAATACAAAGGTCATGCAAATTCATTCATATTTAGCAATTTGAGGATGCAGACTCATTAATCACTAAAAAGTATCGGTATCAGCGATACTCTTCTCTTTAACTGGTATCAGATCAATACCAGCTTTTTAATGTGGCACACAACTACTGTGCACACCGGAATTTGAGTAGTAGTGGTGTCTCTTTCTCTCTGTTTCAGGATGAATACAGAAAGGACTGGCAGAGCTCTGAGGAAGTGCTCAGTGTTCATCACTCTCTGGCAGAGCGAGCGGAGGACTACACCAAAAGGCCTCATGTGTTCCGCCTTCAGACTGCAGACTGGAGGGTGTTCCTCTTTGAAGCAGCGTGAGTGTGTTGCCTCATGTAGTATCTCCTTCTCTCACAACGCCATCCACTCTCTGAAGGGCTGATGGTAGGTCAATGAGTAGGATACTTGCCTCTATATCAAGAGTTCGAATCCTACCACCACTGGGTTCCTGAGCAAGACCCTTAATCCCAAGTCGTCCCAGGGAGACTGCCCCCTGTAGTTAGGGAACGGAAGTTGTTTGAATAAAAGAATCTGCTAAATGCCGTATATGTAAACGTAAACTTCACCGAGGTTACTTCGCATTCCCGTTTCGGTTTCTATAGGTCAACTGAACAGATGAACGCATGGATTGGCCGTATCAATCTGGTGTCTGCTCTGTACTCCTCTCCTCCGTTTCCAGCCGCTGTGGGCTCTCAGAGGAAGTTCTGTAGACCCATCCTACCTGCAACTCAGTCTGCTCTCACTCTGGTATGCGGCACCGTAAACACTATTTTCTCTCAGTGTTCATACAGGCCAATGAGACGAACCGAATTAACACGTTAAGAGGGTGATGCCATGGAACGTTTATGTATTTGTTAGCTAAGTGTTCAATTATAGGGGTGTTGAAAGTAATAACATAATCGAAGACTGACCGTATTTATTTAAAGCCTATAATATGTACAATTTCTGTTTACATTTTTATGAGTTATGTCTATATTTACTGTAATTGGCACTGCTTGTATTTGAAAATATAACAATGTGTTGTAATGAAGAAAATTGATGGGATGCATCGTGACCGTGATGCATTGAGATATCGAATCGAATTGTTGATATGATGATCATAATCGAATCGTGAGGGCAGTGAATGTTCACACCTTTAGTCAATAATACACTGAGGAACATGTAATCTTTGATTGACTGACTTCACATTTGACCTGAGCTTGTCAGCTTACTTACAGGGTTGTCAGATATTGTTCTTTTTATAGTTCTTATATAGCCGACTAGATAAATATGGAAAATGTTTGAACATTTGTGAAGTAGGCAGTAACAATTATTTATATATATATATTATATATATATATATATTGTAAAGATTGCCATAAAACGACCAAAGTTCATCCATTCTTCTCCAAGAAGTGAAACCTGAGATGAGGAAATATGGCCGGTGTCACAGTGCTTGATTGTACACCTCAAACAACCTGTTGTTCTCCTTATAAATAGGAGAAGCAGCTGCAGTCCCATGCTAGAATGCTGCAGTCCTTTCAGGAAGACCTGAGTGCCCTCCAGCAGGGGGCGCCAGAGGGTCGTAAGGCCAAAGCCAGAGAACTGGAAGAGCACAGACTTCGAGAGGAATACCTGCAACACGAGGTGCGTATGTGTTACTCAGCACACAGTTGTTGTATACAGTAAGTTACACTGCACTCACACACCATGGAAATAGTTGGGGGGATTTTTTTTTTTACCCAATTAATCCTGTAAGCAAGGCAGGTTTATTAGGATAGCACATTATTAGCTTAACCCAGATGTAACCAGTGGAATTTGGTACCTGATGTTTTACTTCCAAGGGCCAATGTAGTAAATACATTGGTCGGTTATGATGATTACACACAATTTCTTACTAATGTATTCATCCCCATTGAAAGTCATCACAATTTTCTGGATAATAAACAATAACTCTTTTGCACCCGTATATTTCCAAAATAGTTTAATTGTATATCAACATTAAATAGGTTCATGTTTACACGAATGAATAATAACAAACTACACATATATGGCACATATTTGACAATGATTAACATAATTAGGTTCTAGTTGTGAGTCCTTAAGTAATGTCTCTCTGGATGTAAATAGCACCCTTTGTAAGGGCCATATTCTTTATTGGAAAATGACTGAATTTGCACATTTGTCTTCATTTTTGCACTGAAAAACACAAGGCAAGAAATGTTTTCAAATAATATAAATGGCTTTAAATGTCTTGTTAAGCACCATTGGACTCATCATGTGAAAGGTTCATCACAGAGCCTTCCCTCATAAATAACATCAGTACAAGATCTTGACTGGTGGGTGAGGCCTCAAAAATCCAACCATCACTAAGCCTGTAACGATAACATATTTTGTCCCAGAAATTATTGCGATAAATGATAATATTGTCATTGTGTCCATTTCTACCGATGTAATGATAATGGCATAATAATGCAAATGCATTGTAAGACAGTCAGCATACATTGACTTTGTGTGGCTTAAGGCAGGATCTCTTAGGAGTAGCAATGTGTCCAGCTGTGCTAAATTCTACCGCGGTGTCCCTATACTTTTGTCCAAAGTGATTGTCTTGGTCTTAATAACTCCGGTTCACTGGGGGGTATTATGGCAAACAAGGGGTCTTTGGAAAGCTGTCATTGAGCCCTATTTAACTGTGAAGTTTTCCAGAGTTTGGTGGTTGCCCCGTCTAGAAAAGCCGCAAGCAATGAGTTCATGTTAAAACTGGACTGGCTCTCTACACTTCTAAAGGTCTTTATGTAAATTTAGACTCTTCTCATGTAAATAAAATGTATATATACACCTGATTATACTATTACTTGGCTATTACGCAGCGCACCAGACCACGAGACACCGATTGAAGCACGTCTCACATAACGCTTCTGAGGATAAACTAGGAGAAATGAGACTCAGAGATTATGGCACGTTCCCAAAGAAGTGCCGATCTCTGGAAAAAAAAAAACTTCCCATCTTGTATGTGAGACGGCCGTACGCAGTGGCATATGTGGTATTCATCGCTTAAATGTGTAACTAGTTAGCATTTTCTCTTCATTCGGCTAGCTAGCATTTAGGCTAACCCACAAGAGGGTTCATGCCTCATTACCCTGAGGAAACGAGAGGGGGCGGTAGAGACCAATGTATCACAGTGAAGTCCGTTGGAAAGCAAACAAATGAAAATTATCGCGGCTGGAAAATTATCGACCTCATTTTAATTATCGTGCAATTAATTGATTTATTGTTTATCATGACAGACCTAACCATCACTCTCAGATGTCTGCAAAGCTCTTTAGTTGAAGGTGCATATATGTGTGTGTGTGTTACAAAACTAATGCTGCCCATGCCTCAAGAAGCACAGTAACTGTGGTAAAACATGGTGGTGGCGGTATCATGCTTTTCATCTGCATGGCCTAAGAATGTTGTCAGAGTTGAAGGGTGAATTGATAGACATAACTCCTGCACAAAATTGCAGAAGCACAGTTTGTCTTAAGCTTCTGGCTCAGAAGGAGATGCATCTTTCAACATGGCAGTGACACTGAGTTTAAGCCCAAAACGACTCAAGAATGAAATGAAAACTGAAAGGTGAATAGTCCTGAAACTGCTGTCCCACCAACCTAGAGGATTTTTTAAAGAAAAAATTTGGACAATATAGAGCTGAGAAATTATTTTCTTGCAGGAGAAGCTTTCTCTACAACGTTTGAATGTGTAGCGGTTGAATATTTATGCATATATATATTTGAGTTTTTCTTTTTTTTTGTTAAATATCTGCAGTAAAATGGCTTTGGAATTGTATTGTTATAGCATGGAAAACTACTAAATGGAAAAATGTTTACAAATCTTTTGTAATCTAGAAAATTTCGATGACTTTCAAATGGCTGGCCGCTTTCGCAAGCCACTGTAATTGCCTGATTCCAGTCATTTTAGATCATCACATTCCTTTAAGCTTATCGCACTGATTTCGCACAGTCATTAGATTTCACAAATCCACAGTGTCACAAATGTTTGTTATCTAAGTGGTCAATAATAGGGGTGTTGAAATTAATCACATATTCGAGATCGTGACACAGACGTGGATGTTTACCGCATCGAAGCAGTGACAGGACAGAAACGATTGTATCATAATAACGTTGCCTGATTTTAAAAATCTAGTAAAAACGTAGTCCTGTAGCACGGCACAGTGTTTTGTTTTTGAAGACCGAGCATATTCATTGAAGGCCAATACTATTCACAATTTTTGTTTTACATTTTTCAGTTTTGTCGATTAAAAACAGGAGCATACATGTCACTGCTTGTATTTGTAGAAAGATCAATGTGAAGTAATGTAGAAAATTGATGTGATGCATCAGGATATCGAATTGAATTGTTTATATGATAATCGTAATCGAATCATATTGCGAGGGCAGTGAAGGTTCACACCTCTAGTCAATAATACACTGAGGAACATGTGACTCTTGTTTGATTGACTACTGTAACAGGAGCTTGTCAGGTCAACTACAGTATTGTCAGAGATTGTACTTTGAGTAGCCAAATAGTTACATTTGGAAAAGGTGGGAACATTTCTGAGGTTGGCAATAAAGAGAAGATATATAGTGCAAAGATTGCCATAAAATAGCAGTAACAATAAAAATGTAGTCGTATAAAAGTTAAGGAAATGGTAACATGATTTTGTTTTGTAGAACATGGCAGTCCAGATGCAAATCTTGTTTCTGATGGTGGTCAGCCTTGGAGGGGAGGTGTTCCTCACTGCCGAATCATTCCGTGGAAGTGATTCAGATTGGGGAGGGAGGCCTCAGTGTTGCAGGCAGGTGGAGTGGTGATGATTGCCTGGATGGCGTGCTACATGCGCCATGTTTCTCCAAGGTCCTGGTAATGGATGTGGATTGTCTGAGCATGTGTGCACTTCGCTGGGATTTTGGCCCTCACTGTTCTCAGGGCTGCCTTATCACCTGATTTGAAAGAAACATTCCAAATTCTCAGCAGTGATCGCTCCTCTGCAGGCGTCCACAGTGTCTGGTTGTAGCATGTGTTGTTGGTATTGGAGCTGGGAATGTCATCGATGCACTTGCTGATAAAAGAATGTCGTTTTGGATATCTACAAGTGAAAACCAAATAGACACGAATAGCAAAAGTGACGAAATTTGTACCAGGAAGAATGACGCTTGAGATATCTTTAATATTCATTGTAGATAGGAAGCATATCATTTTGGATATCTGTGTAGTTTATTTTGACTAGAAAGTTTGGTAGAGCTATCGTAGGTTGGGGCTTCCATAAGCCTGTCCCAGTCAAAACGCTCAAAACAGCCGTAAAAAGCAGAGATGGCTCCTGCTGGGTGGCAGATCTGCCGAGTGTGTCGGGATCAGACTAACAGAGATGTGGTCTGAGTGGCTGAGGTGGGTGGGGCAACGGCCTGGATACAATGTTGCTGTTTGCAGTATCACATACTACAGTACAGTGCATTCGTCTTGGTACAGGATAGTTTTAGCTACAACGTAAAGACAACTATAAAGCTGTATAGCCAGTAGAGTCTTCTGTGCTCGGAAACTCGCAAAAACATTTGCAAGTATTCATATGGCAATTAATCATGATTGTTGCAACAAATAATGGGAGCTTTCATCTCACTAATTAGGACTATGCAAACGGCATGCATTAATCTGAATTGCTGAATCATTAAGTAACATTTAATATATTTGCTTATGTGATTTCTGACATAAAATAAATGATGTACAAAAAATAATTATGGATGTTGCCTGACAGTTTTCTCCATTTGTGTAGTGTCAGAAATCACTTAAGCAAGATGTGGTTCAATTTAGACCCTTTTTGCAATTTTAACTGGTAAGTATAAGCTTCTATTACCACACAGCAAAGCTCCAGTGAAGACAAAACATAAAGAAGTCTACCAAACATATTTTTGCTTGATTTGACTACATGTAGGGCAAAGGTCGGGCTTTTCCCCCCAACTATCCCTTTAACACAATTTCCTAGTATCTAAACACTTCCTTAAAAATAAACATATGCAAATTTTTGGCACATTCTCCTTCCCTTGGGTTTTATGTGACAGGAACACCCAATATCTGCTTCCTTTTTTTCCTCCTTGCAGAGATGTCGTTATGAGGCCTACATTCAAATATTGGACGTCTGGCAAATGCTTGGAAAGTCCTCTGAAACAGCGGCTGGAACGGACCTGGCCCTTTTTGACCAAGAGCTGTGGAAAGGTGTGGCTGTACAGGAGGAGGACAGCGAAGAGATAGACGGAGCAATGAAGAGATCTCACTCTAGTCCGTCCCTAGAACTTGAGCTGGCTCCGCCGGCTGTGGTGAAAGTAAGGCGCAACATCTCGGAGAGACGAACTTATCGCAAAATTGTCATTCCACGACGTAACAAGGAGTTATGAGACAGAGAGACTCCTGTTGATGAAACTGATGATTATAGTCACCTTATAAAAGTAAAGATAATGGTAATGTACAAAACCAGGACATCAAGAAATATTAAAAACCATTAATGGTCCTGTTCCTGGTTAATGGTTCTGGAAAGCCTTTTTTAGTGTAATTTTAAAGATGGGTCATTATAGCACCAAGAAGAGTTTCAGAGGTACTTCATAGAACCCTGTAGAGAACATTTTTAAATACAGCATTCCTCTCGAGGAATGTGCCAGTGGCATTGCCTAAATCTGACCTAACATCTGTAGTATAAGGATTAAAGTGTCAGAATATTTGTGAATGAAGCAAGGCTGCAAAGAACCATTTTAGGCATCTTTTTTTTTAAGATTGCAGGAAAATTGAGAGTGGAAAATCTGTGTAATACAGTTTTAGTCACTGGATTCTAATTACCGATACTGTCCACAAGAGGGCGCTATCAAACAGTTAACTCCAAGTGCCTTAATAACAGGTGTACTGTAGAGAAATGTTAGATCACCTATATACCACCTCTACATTTTAGGCTCAGTATTTCAGATCCCCTGATCTCCAGTCGCACCGTTCCTCATAATGTTTCGTTTTAAAAAGGCTAAAATGTTGTATTTGTCCTGTGAAATGGCATTGAATGAGTGAACTGTGAAAAAGTTCACATCTACCTTTCTGGCTGTTAAGAAATACATTTTCTTCATTATTCAGATGTCATAATTTGCACATTTTTGTCACTTTTACTATAACAAAGAATAAATTAATTTAAAATATGTGCTTTTGAGGTCGTCTTATTTTTTTTTTTTAATCTGCCAATAGGATGTATTTGATATGGCAAATCTATCTATCTATCTGTCTGTCTATCTGTCCCTCTATCTATCTCTCTATCTATATCTCTATCTATCTGTCTATGTATCAATCTATTTAGGTTGAATCATACTTAGGTCATTTAATTTATCAAACAATTCTCAAATGTACATTTAAGGTTTAATCCTGAAGATCGTAATAGATTTATGATTAGGTTTTATGTATTGTATATATTAATAAATGGAATATTGTATTACTGTATGAAACATGAAGGAAAAAACATTTGATTTATGAAAACACCCTTGGAATGTAACTTGAAAACAAGGATATTTTGTGGAATTCTACAGTAAATGTGTTTCATGAACATGGCCTAGAAAATGCAAATGCAATTGTTGAATCTAAATGTACGGTATATATTATACATGCTATAGTTACAGCCGGCATCAAGTCAGTGTAAAATGAATGGAATTGACCGGTTTATAATTCTGTTTTTAATTCTGCCTAATTTTTCAGGGTTGGAGGGCCAAAAAAAGTCCTGGATCAAGGGATGAATTGATAAAGGGATCCTTTATTACTTTTGAAAAAGAAGCCCTAGAATAAATACAAGCATGATTTCTCCAGTTATTTAATGTAAAATGGTTTCATGTTTTGACATCACTTTAACTCCAATTTAAGAGATTAATATTGTCAGCTCTGTAGATTGTCTTTATTGTTCAGTTCTTAAATGCAACACCTAAAGCAAAAACCTTAACAGACTGAAAATAACCTTGCCTTCCAAAAACTTTACTTTGACAAAATCTTCAGGTCTAGGTGTGGCCAGGGCAAACACTTGTTTGTTATCTTATTTTTCATGGATTTAATTTCATATTTTTCAATTTTGTCCTACAGGGATATTTACATTTGTTTATAATTCTTTTTTCTCCAACTAGTCTTATACCATAGAACTTGTTTACTGTTCAAAAGTAAAAAAAACGAAAGGTACTTATATTATTATTTTACTGAGTAGTAGTAGTATTTATTTTATTTGAAGGCACCTTTCAAGGCACTCAAGGACTCCTTACAGACAGGGAAACCAAATCACAACAGTAGAAGACAAATGGATACTGGACATCATTTAAAATATACATGATAAAGATATACACTCAACAAAAATATATTGTTCACAAATCAGTCTAAATGTGTGATAGTGAGCACTTCCGCTTTGCTGAGATAATCCAGCCCACCTCACAGGT
>JBBMFX010019384.1:0-12510 GCA_037832545.1 Rhabdalestes septentrionalis | reverse complement strand
CTCTCTCTCTCTCTCTCTCTCTCTCTCTCTCACACACACACACACACACACACACACACACACACACAAACACACACTATTTGATTGACTCTGACAAACACACAGGACCCAAAAGACTGCAAAACTTTCTCTCCTGGCTGCCTTATTTGAATTAATACTGCAACAGAGCCTCAGGTTTGCAACTTTTCAGCAAACCTGAGTCCCACAAGACTCGCCTCCTCCCTCTCTTAAATCACATTGAGAGCAGTGCTGTTTTTAGAGTTCCACAGCAGAAAAAACAACATCCTCTGATGCTCTGGCTTTGCCTGGTTGCCAAATGCTGATGCTAATGTGCAACTTTTAATCATCCTGGAAGCTAAATCTCCGTCTGCTTTGAAGGCCAGATGGCTTGGAGAGTCCAGAGAGGAGGAAGATGGATTTGGAGAAAAGTGACTACGGCAAGGTTAAGGAGGGACTTTTCCAGTAACTGCTGATTTCAGTCTTTGGGGCAGGGAGGATGTGAAAAATGGAGGGTGAAAAAATTGGAATGGGGGGGTGCAAAAAGGATATGTGTGTGTGTTAGAGGGAAAGTCACAGCTGGGTTGGTACATCAGTGCACACACCAAGAAAGACCAATATCTCCGAATATCGCTGGAGCACGGAAGCCTGTAGAACGAGCTGCAGGAGAGCGAGGAGATTTAGCCTAGCAACAGCACTGAGCTGACCTATCCACAGTTGCGCTCTCTAGGAGCAACCGTTTTCAGGTTGGGCAGGCTTTACTGAACGCTGGCCAAAATCCAGTCATATGTGATGAGAAACTATAGTGCACTGTACTGGTCTACTAAGCTGGACCATGTTACTGTAGCCAGTCTAATAACAGGATGGAAACAACAGCAACAGTGAAGCTGCCACCTTGCAAACAATAGTACAGCAAAACAAACTGAGGTATATTGTGGTGTAGGGATGTAAAACACATATTGCACTGAAGTATACGTTACGTTTTTGCAAAAATAAAACCTGTTTTTAAACCTAAATAAAAAATAAAATTTGAAAATCTCTAATAATTCACCATGCAAAAAGTTAATCAAACAGAGTTTTTCGTTTTCTTTCTTTTTGAATTGAATCAGAAACATAAAACTATTTATCAGTTCAATTAGAAATTGATTTGAACCACAAGGTCTGGTATTTGCAGTTTGTAGTCATTTGGGTATTGCTTGCATAGGAAGAGATTTGGGGCCGTGGGTTCAATATGAAACATTTAGAGAGAGAGACAGACAAAGAGAGAGAGAGTGGGAGAGAGTGAGTCTGAGCATGGCATGACACTGATGACACTGTGGACGTGCAGCAGCAGATGGAGGGCAAATGGGGGAACAGGCAGATTATGAGAATGGCTGTGGAGAGTGGGAATGGTGGGAATAGGCTCCAGTAAGAATCCTGGGACAGGATGTATAGGGGAAATCCCTCTCATAATTAAACACAATGAAGAAGATGAGTGGTGATGCAGTAGGGATGCACTAGAGATTCGGATGACAGGCACACATTATAGGTGGTATGTGTAACGTTTGTTTTTTGGCTGATGGTTTGTTCACCATGAGGCACTTTTGGACAGTTTTCCTGAGGGAAAACATGGTACTTTATATGATGCTATTCAGACCATATATGGTCTGTAGATCCTCACATGGTGGACCTATTGTGCTAGTCATTATATCCCTGGAGACTGAATGGGATATAATGAGCAATTTCACTGAAATATCACCTTAAAGGAGAGGAAGTCCATGTGTGCATTTCTGTCTGCATTTTGCCTTTCATTTCACTTTCACAACCCAGTAAATCTCTGGCTTTCCCTCAGAGCACTTTTCTGTCTGGCAGCCATACAGATGAGAGAGTTAGGCAGTTTAGGAGCTAGACGTTTTTGGTCTGAATCATCACCTTCCAGACAGAAGTGAGGCTTGGGAAGCTACGCCTGTGAAGCGTAGGGACGAAGACAGCTTGTGAAGCTATGCAAATCCTACAAACCTGTTTGCCATGGTTTCTATGGCAGCGCAAAAAGCTCGGCGTGCCACAGCTATCAGCGTGGTCATTATCTCGCTAAGAAAGTTAATGTAAAGAAGCATCTCTGCAATCCATGCAAAGACGATCTCTTTCTCCCCCTTGCTCTCACTATCTGCTCCCTCTCACTTCTCTCTCTCCCTCTGTGTCCCTCCCTTTCTCTCTCTCCCTCTGTGTCCCTCCCTTTCTCTCTCTCTCCCTCTGTGTCTCTCTCTTCCTCTCTCTCTCTCTCTCTCTTTCTGTCTCTCCCTCGCTCTCTTACCCTTTCTCTCTCTCTTACTCTTTCTTTTTCTTTCTCTCTTTTCTCTCTCTTCCTGTCTCTCTCTGTCTGTCTGTCTCTCTCTCTCTCTTGCTCTCCCTCACTCTCCCTCATGACAGCTACATTCCATCTCAGTTGTTTCCACCGCTTCAGTAGCAATGAGCAGAAATAATTGACACAGAAGGTTCCAGAGAATGCTTTTGGGCTTGGTTCCCAGTGAGAACCCCACAGCAGAGTGACTAGAAAAGTCACAGACCATCACAACAGATGCCCAGTGTTTCTTCCAAAAGTCACAGTGACCCAGAAGGTTGAAGATTATGGCTCTGGCTGAAGCCGGGCTCTGTAGTATTTCATCTACAAGAATGAAGAGTGTTGTATATTTTATCAAAACCATATGTCTAATTTGAGATGACAACCCCTTGGTTTTACTCATGTTGATGGATGACAGTGTTTTACATGTGTGTAATATTTATATCCCAGTGAAACAGGAAATGGTCTCAGACAACAATGAAGTTCTCTGAGACTAGGAACAATACTTCCCAAAGGTGCACATTTCTTTGGTTTTACTTAATATATTCTTTAGGGGGTTCAATATTTTGCTCCATATGTTTTTGAAAAGACACATCATGAAATAAAATACATCTGTTAAGTCTATGGTGGGGATGTCTTCTCAGTTATCGTTTTCATAAACAGCTATTGACAATCAGCTACAAGTAAACAGAATATTTTCAGTGTTATCTGCATTATATGCACTTAATTTTATCATACTGTTATAAAAACAAAGTTCTGGTATATTAAGCTGGACCATGTTAATGTAGCCGATCACATGAGAGGATGGACACAAACACAGCAGTTAACTTGCCACCATGCTTTTTTCAAACATAATATAAGAAAATCTATATTAATTCACCATGGAAAAAATTCCTCAAATCAGGATTTTTCATTTATTTTCATTTACTTTCATTCTGTAATCAATCACAGTGATTATTCAGTTGAATCAGTATCAGAATAGGAAAACTATTGATCTCAGTGGACTTTGTGCTTTGACTGCACAGACTGCTTTGAGACACAAAGACAAGAATATAAAATATAATTGATATGTCCTTTTAAAAACATAATGTAAGTAAAAACAAAAATACAAAGAAATGAAAATAAAACATGCAATAAAATGTATTAATAAGAAGCACAAATAATTGGATGAAAATGGCATTCTGCAATTAGCATGATCATTTTTCTGACTAATATCTTCTCCTTACTTGAGAGTGAAAGTGCATTGAAGTGGTTCATTTACATTTATGTTAAGGACTCTATCACCTGTGCATCCGCACGGGTCGCATTTCACCCTGATTTATTTTATTGATTGTCTCTATGGAGTGAACCCTGCCCATATTGGATTACAGTTACTACCCAGGCCATTTGTAGTGGTGCTTGCGGGTAATGCGGTGCTGGCAGACACTCAGGGTGGTACGTTCTTCATTCTGACCATGATTCATGGACTTGCTGGGTGATGGATGGGCAGATTGGTGCCCACTGTTTGCCAGCTGGGTTCTTTGGGCCTCAGTGAGTGTCCAATTGAGGAATTGGTCCCACAGTCTAAGTCCAGACTACACTGCCAGCACACAGCCTCTGGCCAAGAGCAAAGAGACATTTCATACTCAAAAGTTTTCAGATAATGTATTTTCTTTTGAAACAAGAGTTTGTTTGGTCTCATATATTGATGCTTTGGGACAGTTTCCATGATGTAAATGAATGGATACACTTGCATTATGAAAATGCATTACTGTAAATACCCTTCAGTTGTGGGTTTTGTGTTGCGTCAGTGTCTGTGAAGTGTAGACCATCTTTGGGAATTTGTTGGCAGCTGTGATCATGGAGCTAGGCATTATGGGGGAATTCTATGCAGTGAGCTGGGGCCACTTGGGCATGTGTTCACTGCACAGGGTTTATTTGTCTTAGAGCCTTCAGAAGGTGCCCTCTATTAGACACAGATGTGGATTGTATTCCTGGATGCCTCTACATACGTACAGGCTTCCATGTTTAGGCAGTCACTGATATCTTGTATAATCTTGCAAACCACAGAGCTGTTGTGACCTAGCATGATTTTGATTTTTAGAACCTTTTAGAACAATGTATGTGTATGAAATCACACTTGAACTGTGAAAAGTGTGATTTCATAGAACTTGTGGTTTCTATAGTTAAAGTGTCTTTGACCACAGGAATCTCAGCCCACAGAATGTACCAAGCTGTTTTTGGGAAGATACATTTTTTCAGTAATAAAACGTAGCAAAGAATTTTCATCAGCTTTTTCATCAGATTTTCATGTGTGTGTTTGTAGGTAAACAGGAGCTCCTCGTGTTACGACACAGATCTATTAATTCGACAATTACCCTAGTTTTGACGTTAGTCGAAACACACCCTAGTCAATTACCGATCCTAACATAATTGTAAAATCATAAAAACACAGCTAAGCCACAGAAAAAAAGGAAAACCCCTTCGCTCATACGCCACATCACTGTGTTTTGTTCTTCTGCGCAAAACCGTAGTAGTTCTCATAGGTTGTCCGCAAGTATGAGGCTAACAAGGTAAGCAGAGTGGGAGTGAGTGACGTAATATGACTCAAAATGTCATATGTCGAGACTGTTGTAACCGGAGGACCTCCTGTGCTTACATTTTCCCCACAGTGCAGTTTTAAAATTGGCATAAAAACATGAAGGATAATAAGGTATTACGGATGTCTGTGTTAATGCATTGAGCAAGAACCAGTTGGAAAAATAATATTTGTCGTACTGACACAGACCTACACTATGAGGTTATGTGTTTGATTTAGGTACTTTAAGTGATGACACTCTTATCTCACCATGCAAACTAGGTACCTGCACGCTACAGTGTTCTGAAATCACTTTCCTGGTAACGTTACATAATGAAAAAAAAACAAAACAAGGAAAAACACTTAGCTTGCCTTAATCGTGAGACACATTGTTGCTAACAGAAAGGGCATGGGATTTTAAAAAGAGATGAAAATGTACTTTTATCTTTGTGGAAATCAACAGAACCAGAAGGGAATGTGAGATTTTAGCTGCAGCACACAATAGTGAATCATCGTGAATGTTAGAAAGAGAGTGGAGGGATGTTTGTCTGCCAACAGGGATTATTATATCGAATGGTTAATCCTTTTAATCTAAGGCTTATATTCCTTAACCACGGTAAATAATGTAGTGTGTACTATGAGATTATATGTAGATGGAACCCCTGAAATGTGGTTCCTTATATTTTAAAGTTGAATTAGATTTTTACAAATTATTTACATTTTCTTCAAACAGTTTCTTCAAACTTTTCCGTGTGGTCATTTACTAAACAGCATTGCAGACACTCATTTACAATCTCATCTGTCAGTGCTGAGAGAGAGAGAGAGAGAGAGAGAGAGAGAGAGAGAGAGAGAGAGAAAGAGAGAGAGAGAGAGAGAGAGAGAGAGAGAGAGAGAGATGGAATGATATGGAGAGAACTAGATAAAAAATTTTTTACCAATGCTGATCACATATGAATATTTTTGCACATTGTTTCAGAACATATAGAGCTCATTGTACATCATAACTTGGTTTCCTTTCTACATCATGATGTATTTCTGAATGCAACACAAATTTAAGGACGGTGTCTGTGCTAGCTGGACATTTTCACTTGACAATAGGTGAGAATGGCAGGAGGAGGGCGGTGAAATTTAATATTATTGGTTCAGTTTCCCAACAGCTGGTGCACGGTGATGTAACCGATAAAGAATTCTGTCTTTTAAATAGCGAATGATCAATACATGTCATTGTAAGTGTTATATGTAAGTGTTTAATATGACTAGGGAGTAACACGGTATCAGTTTTGATTTTGGATTGGCATTACACTTCACAGTCCTTAATCCTGTTATGAGCTGGTCCACAAATGTAATGGATGCTGGAGACCACATGTCTGCATAAATTCCAAAGCTTACCTTAGCCTACCAGTACCTTACGCTTATTATTCAGTGAAAGCATGAAAAATTATGCAAAGCAATTGGACGGAAGAATAGAAGCCTGGATCCACTGACAGATCGTGGGCATTTAAGACGTTATATAGATTGACTAGAACGCATTGATCTTGGGAGGATTAATTCCAGGCTACATTGTTTTTAGCATTGTCCTGAACCACGTTTGCATGTATTTGCAAATAGCACTATGGTTTGTTATTTCTGCAATGTGCTACTTTGTGAACTGTGATGCTATACAGTACAACATCAAACTCACAATTGATTTTATCAGCAGTATGAAAACACCTTAATGGCTTGTCGAAGGTTCTTTTTGAGAGGCTAATAAGTAGTGTTTAATCTGAGCTCTGATTCTGTGTCTTTCCTCTGAGTGTGAATGATTGACAGCTGTAAGCCTGCAGCAGACGAGAATTCACCCAGATAAGTCACACGTCTAGACAGAAAGATGCAGAAGTAGGAGTCCTCTCCTCTTAACTTCTGATCTTTTTGTTTGGTAGAGAAATGCGCAATGCCTGGGTGAGGCGAGGCTGGCAGATGTGGCACTTTCATGTCTCTCTATTTCTCTCTCCTTTCGTTTCCAAGGGAACTTTAATAAGTCTTGCTCAGCAGGAGACTGTATCTCTCTCTCTCTCTCTCTCTCTCTCTCTCTCTCTCTCTCTCTCTCTCTCTCTCTGTTTTGCTGCTCTGCTTTTCCTCGCTGTTGCTCACTCTCTCTCATCTTAAAGGAGCCAGCATCAAAGCACTCCCTCAGCACTTGTTGCAGGTGTGGATTTTTACTGCCACTCTTTGATTTTCTCTCAGACACACTTCACCTGGTTGTGATTATGTTGCTTTCCAATCAGCTCTGAGATGCACACGATACAGTAAAGAGAGACCCTGTAATGACCATGTGAACACACCAAAGATATGGAAAAATATGTCTATATGTTTATGGTTACATGTTCTTGCTTTCCTTTCCTTTCTGTCCTTTGCTTTTCTGATCTTTCCTGTCCTGTCCTGACCTGACCTGACCTGACCTATCCTCTTCTCTTCTCTCCTCTCCTGTCCTGCATTTTCCGTTTCTTTTCTTACCTTCTCTTTCCTTTGTTTCATTTCCTGACCTGTCCTGTCCTGTCCTGTCCTGTCCTGTCCTGTCCTGTCCTCTTCTCTCCTCTTCTCTCCTCTCCTGTCCTGTCCTCCCCTTCATTTCTTTCCTTTCCTTTCGCTATCTTTCCTTTCACTGTCTTTCCTTTCCTTTCCCTTCATTTCCTTTCCTTTCCTTTCCTTTCCTTTCCTTTGCTTTCCTTTCCTTTCCTTTCCTTTCCTTTCCTTTCCTGTCCTTTCCTTTCTTGTCCTTTCGTTTATTGTATTTTCCTGATATGTCGTGGCCTGGTCTGACCTGTAGTTTATTCCCTAAATTATATTAATTCATATTAATAATGTAAACCAAATTTTCTTTCACATTTTATAAATTTAAGGTCTGACAAATTATTTAGAATATAAAGCAATATTTCTAAGACTGGGAGTTAATTTGCTAAAAATAATTAAACAGAATTCTTGATTAGATGCGTTAACCAGAAGTGAAGTGACTCCCAGCGAAGAGGGAAGTGTTTTTGCATGCATCTGTTTAAAGAGAACGAATAACAGAAACTGCAACCGACAAAAGACCCGCATGGCAACACAGAAGATAAAAACAGAAGATGTAGTTCTCCTTTCCCTAAGGCTGTTTATTCATTCATTATTTCCATTTCATTTGTCAGTTATAGCTTCTGACAGTGAAAGCTGATGCTTTTTGGAACCAGATTCTTCCTACAACCAAGACAATAGTATTATAATCCCATATTGACCTATTAATGTGTTCATGTACTTAGCAGGTGTTACTGCAAGGAAAAATGCTGTTATTCTCATTTGTTTTGCTATCCGCAGGCACATTAAATATTTACTGAGCGTGTTTGTAGTGTAGACTGACAGAAAAAAAATGGTGTTTTGGCTATAGACTTTTGTTTGAAGAATGCTTAGTAGATGTTGTATTAGTTGTCCATGGATTAAGGTTAAATTACTGTATGTTTTAATCCATCAGCTTTATTCCTCTTCTATAAAAAGTGCTAGAATGGGGTTCTTAGGTCATACCCCATGAACTGCGGCTTTCCATGGGATATTGCTGTTTAAATGAGCCCCCATTTCATGAATGGTGAAGCTCGAAATTGTAGGAATCACATGTGTCAGGGTACACATTCCCCTAATACTGCTGGGACTGCTGCGCCACATTCCTGCTCCTATTCTTGTCCTGCTCTCAGGAGGTTTGTTTTTAAGGCTGGAAATCTGCTAGGCCTCAGACTGGTGCTTCCTGTGACCTGCCCTGTGTCCAGTATATTTAAATGCCTCCTTAAGAACAGAGGTTTGAGAGCTGAAGTTCACAGAGTTCCTGAAGAAAATTCCTCCTGTTACCATGTGGTTCAGCAAGGACCCTCTGTACTTTTATCAAGTGCCTCCACAGAGGCTCGGTGGACAGGAAAAGCCCTATGAAGAACACGTTTATCAGGCTGTTTGTCTTCATGAGCCCGAGTCCCAGGGGAACTCTAATGGCCAAATATGCAGGGAGCAGAGCAGCCGAGTTTTCTGACCATACAGTCCAATCAATTCACCTCTTGTAGGGCTGTAGTCCCTGCCATACTAAAAGGATGCCATAGGGGAGAGCAATATAGTAAAAATATAACATCATGAGGCTTAAAAACAATATATATTGCAAAATATGTGGCATTACTTTAATTTTTGAGGTTTGTACACCAGTTGAAATGGCCAAAACAGTAGTACCAACTTTAAGGCAACAGTTTAATTCACTTTAAAAAGAATCAGGATGAAAAATCAAGCCAAGCCTGATGTATGCGGTAGTTTAATGCTCTATAATATTGGTGAAATCCACAATATACTCAGAAAATTTAGGAAGATGTAATTTATTATAATAATAATAATGAAATATTTGCCACCTGCACTTTGTATATATATGTTTAGACAAGATTGCTTTGTTGACAGGGCTTTTCCAAGCATTTCGCTGTAGTGCTGGCTCTGAGATTATTGGAGGAAGTGTGTCTTTTTCTGAGCAGCAAGCTGCTTACCAAAGGAAAAACTGCATTTCCCTCTGAATTTTTGCTGCATACTTAATTGTTTTGACCAGCTGCTCTTTTTTTTTAATAAACCCAGACCCCTTGAACCCATCTCTCCTCCTTACATGCCACTTTCAATAAGGCCTGTATCTTAGAGGACGGCTGCACTATGGATTGAGGTCACAGTATAAGCACAGATTAAATTTTCCTTCTCCAGTAGTACATGATAGTCTGTATGGATCCATTCTAAGGGAATTATTGATGACCCTGGGGTATGGTTGAGAGACACAAGAACAAAAAAACCCCACTGCAGGATAATGTAGTGGGACCTGTGTGTTTTATCATATTTCATGCTAATGACTTTGTCTTTGAGCAGGAGCTCAAATTACAAACTGATCAGGCAGTGAGCCAGACACACATGATAGGGCTATATGTCAGTGCTAAAGTGAAGAGGTAGAGCTTGAGAGTGTTTGAGTGGTGTGTTAGAGTGTCTACATGGGTTTCAGTGTTTTACTGACAGTGTGTTAAGTTTTGTGGGACTTGAAAGAAGCTAATTGAGACATAATTGTCGCTAATGGAAGGGAGGTTTCCGCAGTGCATACACACATAGTGGAGGTTAAGAGCTTTGGAGCAGCGAAGCTGCGTGGAGGAATAAACTGGAAAAAAAGTGATTTTACTAGATTCATTTGGCTGCATCACTTCCAGATGAATACAATTCATTCAAAATAATTACTGTCAGATATAAGTGAACTTAGTGATGGAAGTATGTGGGTGTAATACAAAGAAATTATTGCAATTCAGTATTGATATTTTTAGCATAATTTGAAACAAGATGACGTTATCCATACCTTTACACACCTTACTACTCAGACAACAGAAGGTATATCAGTATCAACGGGGGTCAGCATTGGCCAGATACAAGTAGAAAGTGCTGTCAGAGAGTAAAAAAGATAATCTGTTCAAGTTGTGTAAGATGTGGAGCTTGTTAGTAAATGAACTGATGTTTATATCACATGATTTTGTGTATATTTATATTAGCCAGTGCTTGTATCTCGATCCACCTGCATCAGCATAACACTGAAAACATTTAATTCTGTAGAGTTGAAAATAAAATAGCAATTGTCTTTTGATACTGATAGGATTGTGATATCATTGTGTTTCGCTGTACTAAAATAGCATACACTTACATTGTATGATGTAGTAGCTGTGCATTTAACCTTTTTAGCATGAACTAGTGGAATTTACATAGGTGAAACTCGGTCCAAGCTTAGTTTAAAACCAGGCTTCATCAGTGCCAGGCAAAAGTGTCTGTGATATTCAAGAAGTGCGATTACATTAAATGACCCTGTCATTATTTCTGGGCAAAGAGTGGAGTCTGTATTCAGACCCACAGCTTTGCCTGCAGCACCTAAAAGAGTCCCATGTGCCGACATAGCCTTCACCTCTTGCTAACGTATTCTGCTGCTCTCACAGGGCTATGTGGCAGATATCTCACCTAATTGGGTCATTTCTATTCTGTTGCCAGATGTGTGTGCCACCTTAGCAAATGAACTGAGGCGAATTGCTCTGTTTTGTGGGTCTAAATCAGTTCTCATCCTACTACACTAGGACATGTTATGTGAATCCACAAGCACGTAATGGAGCCTTACCAAATAATTATGGGTCTACTGCAGGAAGTGTACCAGCAAAGGATGGAAAATTAGGGATGGAGATGCATCAGCGTTTTGAAAGCAAAACATTTGAAGTGACACATTTGCTGTCAAATGTTTTTGTTAATACATCAGAGCTCTCAGTACTTGAATCGTAGCTGTAACCTTCTTTGTTGTTGAACCCACCCCCAATTTGTCCTGCAGTATTTGCTGCAACCACAAAGCCTCCATATTTTACCATATCTTTGTGAGGTGATGGAGAGTGTTATTTGAGGATGCATAATGCCAACTGAGAAAACATGCAGCGAGAAGAGAGTAAGATGTCCAAACAAATGCATTATGGATTCCTCCCCTGGAGAGTGTCTCTGATAAATGTGCTGGAAAGGTCACTGTTAGCTCCAGCTATGCTGTAACCCCCTCCACATGCTCCCATACACAGTCACACACTCTGCAGACAGCCCTATTCCACTGACACCCCCCACTCCCAGTATCCCAAATCAAATAAATCAGGCGTGAGGTGGCTCCTCTGTGGGTAAAGTGGAGAGTTGCACTGCCCCCATCCTTCCAGCCATCTTTAAATCAGATGCACCAGCAAGGCAACAGAGTGGAGAGGTCCAGCGACATTCCTTTCTTTAAATTAAGTACATATTAAAGAATAGTGTCCTCAGAAGTACTAATTTAGCTAAAAGTTTCAAAATGAATAGCCACTAAGTAGATTAATGCAAATGATATCATGCTAATTGTTGTATCTCATCTTCCATTCATTAGCTTTATTAATATAAGTGAGCTGTTGCTTTAAGAATTTCTCTGTTCATCATATAATAAAACCACAAATTTAATGAACACCATTTTCAATTAGCAAATTTGAAAAAAGGTCACAATGAATGCCTTCTTTTTAGTAGGATTCTGTTGAGCATGGTGTGTGCGTGTCTCTAAGGAGCTTATTACAGAGGTTAGCGGTTATAGCTGCTACACACTGTAACCCCAGCAGAGGGTTGAGTTTTCTTTAATAAATCACTTTGGTGCTAATGGTCTGGAGAGCTCTTGTAAAGCAGTATCACATTCCTATTTTACTCTTGCAGTAGCCAAGCAACAAGCAGCTCAGGGAAGACTACGGATGTGCAATGTGACAGTATTTTATTGTTATCGTGATAAGTTACGGAATAGTATATAGCCTGGGCATTGACACTGCTGCTGGAACACTGAACAATTGCGTTCATCTTTGAAATAGCTTTTAATTTACACCAATTATAGAGATAATAACTGCGTAAATTGTTCGTATAGAAGTAGATGATTTGTCTTATTCATTTATTTATCTCCTTTTGTTACATTCTTTACCTTTGTTTCCTGTTAAATTGTTTATTTTCACACAAGTTGAATCAGAAGTCATTGTAATGACATTACTTCAGAATCAGAATCAGAATCAGAATCAGAAAGTGGTTTAATGCCATTGTTAGTGAACAAGCAATTCACAAACTAGGA
>JBBMFX010019295.1:0-12516 GCA_037832545.1 Rhabdalestes septentrionalis | reverse complement strand
ATTCTGGACATTTCATTCTCCCCACACTATTAGGCAGGTGGTTTTAATGTTATGGTTGATTGGTTTAAAAACATTTGTTTTACAGTATAAGTAACCATTTAAATGGAACAATGTAATTAAAATGATTAAAATACTGAACTGAGATACTCACACACTCCAGCATGCACATAAGAGGCAGCTGGCACTTTTAAAACAGTTAAGAAACTTTATATGACTGCATAGACTGATAAAACAGAGAGGCCAAGGTCTTAAGCTCAAATATAGACCACTTTATATCAAATGAACTTAAGGAAGATGAATGTAACACTTGAATAAAACTGTCAAGTGTATACGAGTACAGATACTGACATGAATGCCTGACCATTTAGGCATGCTCCATTAACGTTTCATTCGGAAGCCGCAGTTTTTACCTCATTAATGTGATCTTGTCGTATTATGCTGCAGAAATGTCAGTTCATCATTTGGTAAAATACTTCGCTAGATCATTCACTAAGTCAGCACACTGTTGCACACAGCCTACCGGCTCCAGCTCCAGAGTTATGAAGACTTTGAGTTATGAAGTTTTTTGTGCTGTTTCTATTTATTTGAGCTTACATATAGGACATGCGCCACAAAATATGAAATGCCCTACTTTTGCTCCCCATTTGTTAAATAAACAGTTACTGATAAACAATGTATTCAAACGAGCAGCACTGTGTTCTCTGTAGAGAATGAACACTTACTTCCAAAAAGAAAATAACAAAATATCAATGCACCTAAAGATTTGCATACAACTGCATGTGAGGCAGTGGACTAGATCATTTGGAACAGGGAAGTAATGTAATACAGTACATGTTAGAGGCCCTAATTGAAAATCATACAAAGAGAATCACCTGGTCAGTTTCTAAAGTGTCCTGCATTAACTGACGACCCATAAAATCAACCAGAACCTCCTTGAATGTGTAGGAGTTTGGGGGCAGCTGAGAGTGAATGGGCTTATGAATACAGCATTAGAGTTAAAATAGTTTTTAATAATTATCCCTTTCCCCAGGCACTAATTAAAATTCACACAGAGAAAACACATTTGGTCAGTTTTACCAAAGCGTTAACAAAGTCAACCAGAACTCCCTTGATTGAAGAGATGTTTAAGGGTGGATTAGAGTGAATGAGCTCCTGAATACAGCATTAGTAAAGTAAGGTAAAGTAAAGTAAAGTGACCCCTTATAGTCATGAGTGAACACAGCCCAGCCCACAGTGTGAACAGTGTAACATTCTTTCTCTGCATTTAACCCATTCACCAAGTGAAGTAGAATTAAAAGTGGCATTAGCATTAATATTTACTCCTCCAGATCTGAAGCTAGGCATTAATTCAAAATCATGCAGAAAGAAAACACCAGGTCAGTTTCTGAAAGTGTCCTGTGTTACCTGACGGCCCATAAATGTCAACCCGAACCCCCTTGAATGAGTAGGTGTTTGGGTATGGCTGAAAACTGATATTAGCATCAATATTTGCCCTCACTCATTTCCTGTAGCTGCTATATCCTTACTAGGGTTGCAGGTACCCAGAGCCCATCCCAGGGAAAACAGGCATGAGGCAGACCCACGCTTCTTTACTCATTCAAATTCATGCACAGAGCAACACCTGGTCAGTTTCTGAAAGTGTTACCTGATGGCCCTTGAAAGTCACCAGAATCCCCTTGATTATAGAGATGTTTGGGGACGGCTGAGAGTGAAGGGGCTTAGGAATAGAGCATTAGAATAAAAATTAATACTAGCATTCATATTTACTGCTTTCTCCAGGCACTAATTCAGCTTCAAGCAGGGATAACACACTCTTGTCAGTTTCTGAAAGTGTCCCGTGTCAACCAGAATTCTCATGAATGAAGAGATATTTGGAGAGGCTGAGAGTGAATGTGCTTAAAATTGAATTAATATTTTCTCCCGCAGCTCCTAAGGCCCTCCACATTGGATCCCAAACCACCCACACCCCCCACCCCGATGCATCTACCTTGATGATGCTGCTCCTCCGGGGCGTTGCCTTGGCAGCCTCCAGCAAAGCCATGTCTGAGTCTCTCTCCCCGGGGAGGATCACTCCACTCCTCCTTCCCCCGCGACTCACTCTGGGTGGCATCAGGTCCGGGGCTCCGTCTCCAAACACCCCGTCCCCCACACACTCCCTCTCCGACATCGTGGTCCCCGCTGAACCCCGTACACTTCAGAAGTGAGCCGAACTTTCGGCTCTGGGTCTGAGAGTCACACTGAACTTCACCAGGACTTACGGAAGAACCTGAGGCTCCGGCTCATCCCACGATCCTATCATCCGATCTCGAAGAGGCGCCTTACCTCAGTCTTACCTGAGCCGAGAGTCGGGCACGGGGAGCGGAGACTGATCTGTGTTCGCGCTCTCCTCCGACTCTGTCACTCATCCTGCTCCCTCACGGAACTTTAAGGTCCGAGTTCTGCTATTAAAAAGTCTAAAACGAAAAGAAAAAGCCCTAAAATTCTCTCCACGAGCCCTTGGTTTCGTCGTGCAACAAGTCTCCTACCGAGAGAGACGCGTCTGAAGCGGACGAGCTCGGCAAAGTTGAAGAAGACTCTCCCCGACACGACGAGACTGTGAATTAGAACAGTAAAAGGGCTCTTCAAACCATTCTCCTCGCTTCTTTTCAGCAGGTGTGATGTCTGACGAAGCGCAGGTTTCTGTTTGGTGAAGACCAGTGAGACCCCTTCATGCCCGACCTCCCGACTCCAGCCCCGACAGCCAGTTTTCAACACGCGCCAGAGCCGACGAGAAACGACAAAACACAACAGTGACACTGGCCCCGCCTCTAACCGCGGCTACGCCCCGCCCATACGGCCTGATTGACGCTTCCTGTAGCCAACCACATCCATCTGTAGGCCCGTCATGCAAATCTGAGCGCCCGGCGGTTATCGGAGGGGCGGGGCTTGAAAATGGAACACAGTCCTGAGGGGAGCCAGCTGTGGCTTTCTACGTGAAAGATGTGCACATCAAGTTTGCACCTCGACTGTGTTCTTAAAAGTGAAGTTTTGTCGTTGTAACTCTTCCCTCTCCCCCGTTTGTCTTGAAAACCTGTACCTAACGATAAAAAAGTCAGACGAACAACATCTGCCACAGTGTGGCCCTCTTCCCACCTCATACACAATGTGAACGAAAGTATTGGGACGCCCGTTCATTACAACAACAGGGACTTTAATCACATTTCATTCAAATATATAGACCTTATTATAGAGTTGGTAAAGCCTTTGGAGCTATAACAGCTTCCACTCTTCCTGGAAAGCTTTCCACAAAATTTTGGATGTGGGAATTTGTGCTAATTCATTCTGTATAGTATTGATTGAGTCAGTTACTGTTGTTGGATGAGAAGGTCTGGCTTGCCGTCTCTGTTCCAGTTGATCCAGAAGGTCTTGTATGGGGTTGAGGTCAGGTTCTTCCACAATGAACTCATCCAACCATGTCTTTATGGAGCTTGCTTTGTGCACTGGGACACAGTCATGCTGGAATAGAAAAGGTTCTTCCCCACAAATCTTGTCTGTCAACAAATTTGGAAGCAAGGGTGTTGTCCAAAATGCCTTGGTCTGCTGAAGCATTACGTTTGTCCTTCACTGGAAGTATGGCACCAAGGCCAAACCCTGGAAAACAGGTGTGTTGAAATATTTTTGTCCATATAGCGTACTACATTGAAACACTTGTCTGATCTTGATCACAGCCCTGGCCAATTCTGGAGGGTCACTGCAGATGAAGTGTGAGAACTTGTTTGCCTCAGGGTCTGAAATTCAGGGAAATGTTCTGTTAACATAAAAACATGGAAGGCTCTTGTTGATACTGCACAGAACAGAGACTGACGTTCATGTGCCCAATAGAGGGCCCATATCTATGACGAGCTTTATTACATACTCTTTACTCTATACAACTTTTCATAATTTAGATCTTTTTCACACCTCTCATCATACTTTAGAATTGCAGATAGCTTTTGCAATATAAATAACCTCTGTTCTGATTGGACGACCTGTCCTTGATCGTCATCTAAGCTATACACGAGTATACAGAGCGTGCATGTGTCTGGACTGGATTTCTCTGATGTCACAAAAATAGATTCAAAAGCTTTTTTGCATTTTATTTCCATACACTTTAATAACTTTAATAGCAACATAATAAATGTGCTAACGTAATACAAAGTACATCATAATACATCTTTAAAAAGTGAGAAAAAAATTGGTACCATGACATGGACCATTTAATTCATCTCCATTTAAAGAATGAGGCAATGTTTCCCAATCATTCACGTCTCATAAAGTTTCTTGAGGTGAATCAGAAGCCTTAGAGAAAACACAGAACTGTGCAGCACACATGGGCTGGGTAACCCTGGATTAGACTTTGCAGTTATTCCAGAAAGGACACAGTAAAAGGCCGAGTTGAGGAGGTGAGAGCAGGTGAAGGCTGACTGTGGAATGTGGGCACAGCACGAAGGTTATTAGCGCAGTTCCCTGAACTTTCGCACCTATCTGTGGATAGTCACTAACATCTCTGTGCCACTGTAATACAAGACTGTGTGTGTGTGTGTGTGGCATTAATACTTTGAATATATGCAATGTACTTGGTCTGGCCCTCCGGTCTCCATCTAGCTTTGAGGGATCCGGAACAGGATATGATTGGGTGCACATTCTAACCCACAGGTCAAGAAGGTCATGAGATTGAGTTGTTGGGTTTAGAAATATGCAAAAGGCTTTTGGACTAGGGCTGCACCGGAAGGGAATGTGTTACTTAGAGTCTGCATAGGTTCGGGTGCCTGCCAAAAGTAGTAGTTTGGTGCAAGATGGTGCATGTGTGCTAACTGCTTAAGGAGGATTGAGACGAGCTTAAAAAAAATATACAGGCCTGAACTTTCTTCCTTACATTAGTCTGCCCACACATGCAGACTTCATGCATGTTCATGTTCTCCTCTTTGTCCAAACACAACATAAGGTGACATGCTGCGCATTCACCTGCCAATTGTGATCTCATGACTGATGAACATCTATTGGCTCACATCTTTTATTATCTTTTCTTATTGTCTACAAGCTACAAGTTCTGCCTCTCAGGTTGGGCAGAAGTCTGCGGCTTTTGTGGAAACGGCAGTAATCAGCGGTTTTGAATTGGCCCTCTCTTTTTGTTCCCACCATTGTCATCCTTTAAAAGAACTGTGGCCTAATCAGTCTAGGTGCTATACTTTACAATGCAGGAGAGAGGTAACCAGATAGGGAATGCACATCATATAGATGAGATTATATCTTATATCTTACCTATGATGGATTATACTCATAAAGCAGAAAGTCGACCATATAATACTACCCTGAGATGCAAGTAGTTTCTTTGAGGAGAGAAATTGGGAACAGTGACCTCAGGTGGACCACAATTGCAATTACAGGGATAATGGGAATTGGTTTTCCAATAATAAAAAAAACATAACAAAGCTTTCATGCTTTAATACTTGAAAAGTGTGTCATGCCTGTCCACCAAACATCTGGCCTTTTGTTTAAAACCTCCAGGGTTTTATTTCTGACTATATCTGCATTATTGTGTAAACATATGACCAGTAATTCTCAGAGCCAGCTTATGTAAACTCATATTTGAACCCATATTTATAGATTTTCTCCACTGCCCCCGTCTGGCTCCTGTCCAAAAACCTCCGGACGCCTTGATATGAAAAGGCTGATTCTCTCTCAACAAGGCAAAGAACTGAGAATCCTTTTTACTGAAGCCTGGATTCAAGGAACTAGTTGTGTGGGCCTGTCAGGCCCAAGTTGTTTTCAACTGTAAATGTTTGAACTATACATACAGCTTAAAACAAAGCTAGGGCTTTATTTCTCCTGCTTTCAGGAATTATGGGAGCAGTAACTGAGCTGGAATGTTTTGTGTAAGCTCCATCGTGTCCACCAGCAGCTGCTCCACCAAACCACAACAACAGGGCTGTGGAGGCGAGAGGTGTCAGATGAGTGTCAGGGCCGTGTTGTTTTTAATCCCACCATCCTTCACTCCTCCAGTCCTCTTCCCTCTCTCCCTGTTCTGGTAAAGAACAGAAACATGTGCAGGTGCAAGGCCCTCAAACTCCTGACTCTTTCTTGTTACCAAGACCTGAAAACAAACACAAGTTAAAGCAACAGCCTCCTAACAATACAAGTCTCCAGTCCTCTCAGTTCACAGCACTCTGCCTCGTTAAACAGCAATTTAACTCATTAGCTGGTTTTGTTTAGAATAGTTCCTTAAATCCGATTAACTACACATACAGGTAGGACTGTCACGACTATAATTACTTCAGTTTAGGTCATAATTGTTGGATCTGCCGGTCATTAAAAGCTGTGTTCGATCATTCTTGATAACGAATGCTATCATTAATGGCAGCTGTGCTTATACATTCAAATTTCACAAGTGACAAATCAGATTTTTATGTAAGATAATATAAGGTAACCTGTGTTAGTGGGGGCGTGGTTTGTGTGTATGGGGGCGGGGTTGTGCATGGGGGGACGGGGATTGGGTGGCGGCAGAGTTGCTGCGTGCGTGCAAATCTCGTCCTTTTACGGGGTGGGGGTGTTTGGAAACCCTGTTAAACCTTAAATCTTTTGTAAAAGAATCCACTCCACTTAAAAGATAGAAGAACACACACCACTGGAAATCCTCCAACTCACCACATGCAAGTGAAATGACTCTGCACAGACAGGCTGCTCGGATTGTGGGGGGGTCCAAACGAATAATTATGAAATGTGAACCCCTCTGGTTGAATGCCGACGACAACAATGGGAAATTTGCATTGTCATGGCAGAGAGTGAACAGAAACAAAGAGCAAAAATGAAAAACAATAATGTTCCAAAGTAGAATGCAAATACAAATATGTACCAAACAATCTAGAAATAAAAAATAGGATAATGTAAGAATAAATGTATAGTAAAATTTACACACACACACATACACACATGTGTGTGTGTGTGTGTGTGTGTGTGTGTGTGTGTGTGTAAATTAAATGGAAACTTAGATAAGTATGTGTGTACACAGTGAGCCCATTTATGATCTTAGATCTTGATGTGTCACGTTTGTTAACTCTCCAACAACACTAGCTAACAAGCCAATCGTCCTATACTTCAAAACAATTCTGATCTTTTTAGTATCCGGAATAGATCATGAATAAAACATGAGTTAGAGAAACTGGTGAGTGGATAATGTTTGCAAAAAGGCGAATTAATATTGCCCCCATTAATATTCACAGGCAGACTCAAAGGCACTGAAAAAAAAAAAAAGAAACCTATTAGAAGCTTGGAATGTCCATGTTTATGCTGTAATATGTGATGTGCAGAAAAAAAGGTCTTATCATGTATTCTGACTTCAAGAACCACTGATCTTGGTTAATGAAAAAAAAACAACGATATTCAGTCTTACTGGTCAAACTGGGCCACTTACCCAGAAATCGAATTTGAAAACAACAAAGAATGTGGCTTGAATACAGGTGGAAGAAAATCAAATTTTATGAGACTTTATGCTTTATGCTGTTCAGCCCAAGAGCATGACTGCTGTTCGTTTTTTTTTGTTAAGTACTTTTCCGAGCACTTTAAAGATGTCTTTGTGTTAAATTCCATATACTGTATACCTGCACCTCATTTCTTCCTCTTTCACCATAACAGGATGCATTGCTTAAGGTGTAAGATCTATTCTCAACCTCAAATTTGGTTTTTAATGTAACTTACATCTGTGATTGTGCAGTCTTATGACAGATAGAAGAAGAAGATTGAAGGAGGTTCAGCTAGAAGGACGTTTACTGAAAATGTAAAAAAAAAAAAAACATTTTTGAGTTGTGAACTCCGTTCAACATTTAAAAAAATGACCTATGAACATGAACTAGTTCAGGCATCACCAGATGGCGGACCTGTGCCAGGATCCGGACAGAGTGATGGTTCTGTCTGGACCCGTGACCAGTCTGGTAAATTCAGGAGATTAAGTCCATTTTCATGGAGCATTATTCTGGATGGTTTCTGTTGACAGCAGGTGCGGCTGTTCCAGTTAATACAACAACAGTTACCCTCATTAGTTTACTAGTGATGGGAAGTTCGGCTCTTCTGGCTCGGCTCCCAAAGTAGAGCCAGTTCTTTCAGTTCCAAACGGATCTTATTTTATCGTCCTGTAGTAGTTTTTTTTAACAGTAGTAGTTATTATTAACACCCGCCCCAAACCGCCACGTCAGGACTTGGTATGGGTACTAAAACCCGGTACTTAATTGGTCCTGGTGAGTAATTATAAGGTATTGATAAGCTATTTTGATAAGCTAACGTTTCTGCTGTCGGTACTGGAGAAATAAAAAAAGAAAAACACAACAGGTGAGAGCTCGCACTAATAAAGCGATGATGGCAGAATGAGCCAAACGCTTCGAAGTATTGTTGCACTTAATTTTGTCCAACTTTTTTAGATTAGGGTTAGGTTTAGGCTTAAAGGGTTGTTATTCTGTTCTCAATTTGTTTCATTTTTTTAGTAATAAAATAATCAGAAAGTACCCATAAAAATCAAATAAAGTACCGAATCGATAAGTGGTATCGATAGTTAATAAAGTTAAAACCTTAACGATACCCATCCCTAGTCAGGAGATCCAAACCGACCCGCCCTACCAGCAAAATGATGCTTAGAAAATGATCCGAAACCCGACCCGAGGAATGAACTAATAGTTTACAACACGTTTTGATGGATAATGTAATGTGTTTTGTAACTTTTGTATGTATTTGCCTGGGACTACTTTTATTTATGGTAAAAGAGTACTTAGTGCACTCAGTTTATTTCCTGCATTGGAAATGAACAGTAAAATTTGTGGAAACCATATGAAACTGTGAACATAGGGGAAGGCTATAAGACACAAGATGGACTTCAGTTGGGACCTTCTATATGGACGAAATTGAATAACTGGATTTCGATGACTTTTAATTGAATACCCCTGAACTATTTCATTTTTATATTTGAATGAACTGTATTTTGTTCTTTTTCAGTGTAACCTGGCACACCACTGGCCATGTCTCTGTAAAATCAAAACCACAGCAGTCTCTGAACTCACACTGGGTGGGATGCTGGATAGTGATGTAGGCCAATTTAGTCTCCAGGGAGGAAACAGGACGGACCCTACTCACTTGCCGCGCTTCTGCTTTCTTGCACACCACTTGCAGTGTCCCCTCCCCTGGATCAGGCGATACGAGGGCCCGGGCCCCGCTGCAAGCCGCGGACACTCCAGCAAGATAGACTTCCTTTCACTCTGTTCTTTCAGTTATTATGTCTCTAAACTGTGGAGCTGTGGAATTATTCCACCTATTATTAAACCCTCACTCTGTACACACAACATTTCTTATTAAAGTTCCACTCTTCTAAATTAATCCTAATTAATGTCAGTTATCTATTTAATGAACTCCCTGGAAGTTTTTCAGCTTTTTCGTCTTTAATTACTGTTACTGAATAAATGGATCTCCCATCACTGCCACCATTGTGGCAGAGGGTCATAAATTCATCTATACTAAAAGAAACTAACAAAGTTATTACGAGGAGCCTAAAGGATGTGGACTGTGGGAAAATCTTTTCTCACTTTGTTTCTTCTTCTCTCACTCTCGCTTCTACCCACATGCCCATTTTACAAAAGTCTCCTCATTCAAGACCAGCAGATTAATTTTACCCTTTAAAATGACCTTAATTCCCAGGAAATTCTGGAAAATGAATGTAAATTGTGCACAGATTAAGACTGATTAAGAAGTAAAACTACAGATTTGTCCCCTTACTTTTTAAAAGTTTCCGCCAAACAATAATACCTTCTGAATTCATGCATTCTGTTTAAGGGTAAGGGGTTTCACATTCATATTTTAAATCCAATTTTAAGGTAAAATTAAGGGATCTAGTCACATATATGGCCACTTAATTCTAACAAAATTAACTAATTCAAATGAAGGGGTTCTGCGTATTTTCAGGGCTAAATTAAGGCAGGTTTTAAGTACATTAAAGCACATTTTAAATACATTATGTGTGTATATTACTTGTCTGTAAAGCATTTTGAGCTGCTGCCCGTGTAAACAGTGCCGCATACACTGACATTATTTACAATATTTATTGTTGATATTAGAGACAAAAATATTTACAAGAGGACGTTACCCAGTTATTGACTGATGATTTGAAACTCATTGGCTCGAACAGGGAACATCCCCAAACTGTGCTGGCCTGAGGTCTCCTGGATCAGAACCCAAACTATTTGGGTCCATTTGAAATCACTAAATTTCAGTAAGATGGAGGAAAGGTGATTTTCCAGGGAGCCTAATCGGTTCCCTTAGTTAGCCTTGGAACATTAGGGCAAAGTGCATTTTGTCGCCACACAGATCAACATGGTCTGCATCAGGGTTAACTAATAAATTTCAGGTTATGACATTTGTTCAGTGTGGATTTGTGGAGGTCTGGGTAGACCTTGACCTCTCACCACTCTCATCAGCAGCCCTAGCCATTATCGTATCTCCGGATCACACTGTAAATATAGCCGGGGGCATCAGGTACAACAGCAGACGCAGCAGGAGTGTTTTGGTTAGAAATTCTTGCCATTGCGTGGATCAGGACTCAAAGGGCAGCACTTGGACACAGTGTGCAACAGCGACTGATTTTCTGCGCACAGCAAGCTGAACACAAGCACAGGCTGAACCTTCAGCAATGCCACGTGATTTAGAATGCAGGTGTGAATATCTGTGGGTCAGGGTGACCACATGAGAAATGGTTTACAAGCAGGTAGCAGAGAAAACAGCTTTTGTTGAGTCAGTGAGGAATTTCGGATGTATTACCCAGGGGACCGACAGGAATGTTAGAGGATTTTAAATTAGATTTGTACTTTTTTAAAGCTCCTTTAGAGGACAGTTGGAGTTATCATTACCATGGAAAATAGTTTTAACAGAACAGAACAGACACCCATTCATTTACATGTTTCATGTTATAAAAGACCTTCAGTGCCAAATTTGATCCATCAGCTGTTTCACAGTTGGTTTCGACAGTACAGTCTTATTGGTTAAAAATCCTTCTAACCAAATACAGTTATTGTGAAAAACTGAACAATGAATGTCACTGTATTGCTAGACACCGGTTGCTTAATATATTTTAAGCCATTTAGCAGACACTTTTATCAAAGCAACTTCCGTGGAGCAACTTGGGGTTGAAGGTCTTGTTCAGCAACCCAGAAGTGGTGTGCTGAAGCTAGGATTCAAACCCATGACCTCTTGATCCAGAGGCAAATATCCTACCCAGTAGATTACCACCACCCTGTCCTCTGTTTTATGGCTTTACCTTTTTAAAGCTTTTTTGTGTGCTTAAAAAAGGCTTTTAACCTCTTGTAAGCACTCTCAGAGTAAAAGGTCTCAATTTTTACCCATTTGTGAAACCATAAATAAATAAGTTAATTAATTAATTGATATGTACCAAGTTAAAAATGTTGTGCAGTTGTCATCAGTGCTCTGCAAAACTGGATCTGGTCCTGAAAAACAGTCTTCTTGAATTACACTCTGAATTATGGCCAATACAAACAAAAATCCAAGTGACAAATTTTAAACTGATACAAAACTTCCTCAGAAGACGGTCTAGGACCCACTAGAGCTGTGCTATAAAATGTAAATCATCCTTCTCTCCGAGACATCACTGCTCCCCACGTGACTTTGAGTTGAATTTAAATTCGGTTTCCCACTGTGGATGAACCAATCAGCTCTAACAAAGCGCTAGTTTAATCAAACTTTACCTCACCTCCGTGTTTTTCACCATCTTGCCACAACACATTGTGTTTTAGTACACGTGAGGGGCAGTGAAGACTGATTAGCATATCATTCACCTTTCAGTGATTGAATTTCAGTCTGGCTCAGTCCGGGGACACATTTAATTACCAAGTGTAAATGAATCTGGCGAAAATCGGATCAGGATCAAATCCAAATATCAGTCACAGGAAAGTGACATAAGGTAAACACGGTCTTCTGAAAGTGCTGTTGAACCATGAGCCACAATAACAGCTGTTAGAAATCCTTCCTATATAAAAACAACCCTCTTAACTGTTTTACCTTACTTGAGTTCAAAAAATTCTGTTTGACAGGGTTTGTTACCTGGCAGTACTTTGGTTAAAAGCAGATGTTGATTTGAGTCTGGCTTTACAGGTGTGAAGAACAGATGTGGACTACTTAAGAACTGATGCACGTCACAATCTGGAAAACGTGCAAGTCTCTGGAACTGTACTGGAGGAATGAAACACCAAGTGGTTGTCCTTCAGTTGGTGATTTGAAGGTGCTGAACACTTTACTCCACGACACACAGCGCACCCCAAAGATGCTTAACCCAAACGTAATCTACCCCTGAAAATACACCAAACCCCTTTATTTCAATTAAATGGCCATTTATTTGTGAATAAAATTAGATTTAAATTAGATTTAAGGCATGTGTTAACAAAAATATAAACGCAACACCTTTGTTCCTGCTCCGATTTTTCATGAGATGGACTTAAAGATCTAAAATTCATT
>JBBMFX010019259.1:0-12517 GCA_037832545.1 Rhabdalestes septentrionalis | reverse complement strand
GAAGTGCTCACTATCACACATTTAGACTGATTTGTGAACAATGTTTGAGAGAAATGGTAATATTGTTTATCTGGAATGAATTTTAGATCTTGAAGTCCATCTCATGAAAAATCGGAGCAGGAACAAAGGTGTTGCATTTATATTTTTGTTGAGTGTATTTAACCCAGTCAATATAGTATAAGTACCTAGTAGAATGGATAAAATTAAATTTTTTTCCGCCAACCTATTTCACAAACAAGGTTTGTTTATTACTTTTACGTTATTGACTCAAGAATACTCTACCTCCACTCCAGACATGGATGACACTCTGATTTCATTTTACAAATTTTTAAAAATGTATTATTATTATTATTATTATTATTAGTAGTAGTAGTAGTAGTAGTAGTAGTAGTAGTAGTAGTAGTAGTAGGAGTAGTAGTAGGAGTAGTAGTAGTAGTAGTAGTAGAAGTAGTAGTATTTATTATATTGTTAGTATTCTTTTTACCAAACATATATTTAAAATAAATAAATAAATAAAATACAATTCCATCACTAAATAGTGCAAATAAAATGAACATGTCTGTGTCTATTGCCATAAAAACCACGTTTGTAAAACTGGTAAAAGTCTTCACCTTCAGTGTGTGGGCATAACTCACCTAAATCATTCCTGAACTACTACTTTTTCACTCCCCTCCCTATCGTACATGAAATATTGTGTCCTCTAGTTTTAGTCAACGAAAATGAAGAGACACTTTAGCATAGTTTTTATTTTGTAAACCAAATTTAGTCTCATTTTTATTCATCAACAATATTACATTAGATAATTTGTTTCGTTATCATCACATGACTAGCATTAAAGCGTCTCGTCTCGTTTTTATCATGTGAAAAATGTTTGTTGCCGGTTATATTTAGTCATCCTTTTCATTGACAAAAGCAACACTACTGCCAGCAAAGATACATACTGCTCGCATTCTAAGGGCTGAAGTGGCATAGATGAGGTTTAGGCCTAAATGCTTTATTAATACCAGCCCGGATGTTTTGTGAAATGGCTGCTCACAGTAAGCCATACTGTGTCCCACCAAACAGTGGTCTCGTTCTAAACTAGAGAAACAACATCTGGAATCTAAACCTGTCTAGGTGTCAGTGGACAAGAGAACATCTGATGTTGAGTACTAACAAAGTTATTAATAAACGATGCAGCGTCTTTACTTTGAAAAGTAAGTTACTCTGGTGCAAAACTTTGAGGTCCCTGAGTTTAATAAGTTAACTGAGTGTAAATACTAATGACTGTTCTGTTCTGGACTCTAAGCATGTCTTGTCTAATCAACTAAATAGATATAAATTTGATTGTTCGCCAAACTATTCCTTTAATGGTTTGTTCTACAAGACCCAGGACGTGATGGCATCATTCACCCAGAAAGGTCAGGACTGTCTCTAATTATAGCTGTCTAATTCACTTCCTCACTTCCTCACTAGGTAATAAAGAAGGTTAGAGACTTCAGTCAGATTGTGTTGAGTGAGTGTGTGTATGTGTGTGTGTGCAATGTTGACGTGGCTGCCCAGGCCCAGTTGAGCGAGAGTGATGCAGGAATGAGGCTGTAATTGATTTGCTGTCCTGTACGGAGGCTGCGGACACAAACACGTCTTTCTTTAACTCTGCTCCACCTGTCCACCCTGTCAGTTCCAGGTTCACACTGCATGAGCACAACTTCCCTTCTATCCTTGGCCTGATGTCCCCTCTACACACACACACACACACACACACACACACTCTCACACACACACACACACACGCACACACACACACTCTCACACACACACACACACTATGTGGACAAAAGTATTGGGACCTACATGTGAACACACACACAAACACAGGTTCATCATGACATCTCAGTCATTTAATAATGATGTAGTTGGATTACAGAGCCTTGTCAAACTATTCATTTATTCGATTATCTGGATTTGATTTAGTATTTGATTACAAATCTTAATGAGATGATTCAGTGCATCTCAAAGGGTCACATTTCGATGGTGATTCTTTAGAAAATGATTCAGTTCATGAGATCTCAGTCAATTCTACTTCATTTAAATTCTTTAGGAAATTACTTCTAATTTACATGGATCTGTAGGATTATTATGGTTAATAAATGATTTCACCCAAAAAAATCGTTTTGCTATGATTCCCTTTTTTTAAATTTAGGAAATAGTTGATTGAGTTGTGATTCAGATTCTACAGTAAATGATTCAGTGAAATTTCCCAATACAGCATTCAGTCACAGTTCCTCAGGAAATGAACCAGTGCATTTTCACTTTGAGTTGATATATTTGATTTAATTTAGTATGATTATTTACAACCTAGAGATGGTACCTGAACAGGTGTGGAATATGCTCAATATTGAAGCAAAAATATCAAAGATTCAAATCAAATGTCCTATAAATCAAATCAAATGTACTATAAATTATTATAATCCATGATATCCGATTCTGATATTGCAGAATTGGGCGTATTCATTACACAGACAGAAACACACACACACACACACACACACACACACACATACAAACACACACACACACACATACACACATATGACTGATTTATTGTCACTGAGCAGTCTGGGGCAGCAGCTGGTGCCAGGATAGTTTGGGTTCTGGAAGGCAGTGAAGGGCATATCCTATTATAGCAGGCAGTGCCAGGCTGAGTGGTACAGTAGACACTGGCAGTCTGAGTGGCACAGTACACAGTGCCAGTCTGAGTGTGTGTTTGTGATGCAGTCGAGAGTTTTCATCAAGGGCATTTTAATGACTCATAGAAAAAAGGAGCCATTGGTTAAGCACATAGTTAAATGAGCATTTTCGCCCAAAATGGTATTTGCATGAGTGTGGATGGCTTTTTAGTCTCTCTCTGTGCGTGTGTATGTGTTGGTTAGTTTGTGTGTATGCGTGTGTGTGTGTGTGTGTGTGTGTGTGTTTACAGCATTAGGTAATACTCGTAATGCTTATCCCTTCAACATTAGAGGTCAGACCCGCCATTAGACTTAGTGACTCATTCTTCCTGAGTGACGTGTTCAAATAATGAATAAATGAATGTGCAGTAATGGCCTGTGTTTACACCCAAACAGATTCAACCAGGAGGTCCCTCTTTACAAATGGGCCCAAATACAATGTTATTGTTTTCTTGGAAGCCTCTCATTGCTCCAGGAATGGAAGCACAGATCTCCAGAACTGTAAACAGGAAAAGAAAATCTGAACTTATAATGGAGGTTAATCCAAAACACACATAATTTTTAGACCACATCTAGAAAACAGAAGATATTAAAAAAATGTAATACAGGCTCTTTTAACACACCTTGCCTAACATAATATAATATAATATAATATAATATAATATAATATAATATAATATAATATAATATAATATAATATAATATAATATAATTAATAAACCTTTATTAATAAAATTCATCTCTCAGTTCAACACCCAACAACTCATCTGCTGCTGTGATTGGTCAGCCTGTCAGACACACTGATTAGTTAGAGGCTCATTTGCACATTGCAGCTTTCTGCGATTGCAATATAGGCGAAACCCGTATCAGCATAACGATAATAGACAGAATATCTGTTAATGCGCGCTGACCTTGTGTCTGATGGTATTTACAGCAAGAGGTTGTTTTGTTGTGAGTGGCGTGTCTGTAGCTCTTTATGAATCTCGCTTTAATCCTCGGACCCCCGCTGAGGTGTTAAGCCACGCATGATCCTGTAGATAAACCACCCCTGACGCAAAGAGATATGACTCGCATGAACATGACATGCTCTCCTCCTCCTCTTTTATTCTTGACTGTTGAAGTGTTAGTGTGAAATTACCAGTGGTCAACCTCTATAAGGCGTATGAGGCGTAATCCTTTGTTGGTTCTCAGTCTGTTTTGCTAAGCACAGAATAACCCTTCAGTTGTGTTCATTTTCAGGTTTTTGAAACTGGCTAAAAATTTGATACTGGCCCAAAATTTTGCAACACAAGAAGGCCTGTCCTTAATATTTTAAGTTTTAGTATCCAGTAATATGTGAACTGAACGGTGGTTTGTAATTCACAGTCAGTTAACAGATGGAGCTCAGGGATTTCATAAGGTTGAGCTCCACTGAGTCAAAGTCAAAATGTTGCATTGTTTGTTGACACCCTTAACAGTGATGTTTCTTTTTGAACTTCTTCTCATAGGGCCATGGTGAAAAAGGGCGTGTCCTTCCGCACAGCCACACCCAGCAACACGCTGTTATGGGACATCACCCTGGATACAGGCTCTGACGGCAGCGTGGGGGTCATCTGCCAGAAGCGGTCCAGTGTCAGCGGGAAAAGGTGCACATACATTTACACACTTCATTATGCATCAGTGCTCAGCCCCAGAAAACAGTGCATTATAACCAGTCAAACACAAAACATGCCATCATTTATTGTAACATTTATATGTTAAAATAGTTTTTTATTTTAACCTATAAATGGATTTGGATTACTTAAGGGATATAGATTACTATTGATATACACTGTGACATTATTATTATTATTATTATTATTATTATTATTATTATTATTATTATTATTGTTGTTGTTGTTGTTGTTGTTGTTGTTGTTGTTATAATACAGAATTTTTGTAATATTTTAAACTTTTGTGTGAGCAATGAGTGCATATCCACAACTTTAGATTCGAAAAAGCAGAAGCTTTTATTTTTCATGGTGGACGCTGTCATTTTTGGTCATTCTTTTTTCAACTTACAATATGAAGTCAATTAACTTAGTCTTTAGAGTGTGTTAGTTTTGTATTACTGTCATGATTCACATATTGGGAAAGTAACCTGGCATCAAATGTGGCTTGTGCAAAAGTAACAGGATGTTTAATGATTAACTGTTTTTTGTTAAATTCACCACATTGAAATTGTGTGTTGCAACATTACAGCACTGCAGATGTTTAACCTGCACCTTTATCTGTGTGGTGCAAACATTTTTTCAAACATTTCCAAATGGGCTTTCATGTGGAGAAGTGGATCTTTTTTCACATTAAAAACACCCCCCAAAAAATAGTAAACAGCATCGAGTCCTGATGGTCCTCTCATAAAGAAAAAAACAATTTAATGTCCCTCCATCATGGAGTTTTACTTTCAGATTGATGCTTCGTCTTCCTGCGCCCCAGTCCTGAAAGGGAGGAAACTCGTCATTCAGGATTGTTTGACCCGAGTAAAGGACACTCACACAGGATTGACCTGAGGACGAACTCGGTTAAACTGTGGGTGTCAGCTCTTCGTGGCACGGTGTGAACTTAAAAGTTTAACGGAGTTCGTGCTCGGGCCAATCCTGTGTGAGTGAAAGGTCCTCCAATTGGTTCATAAATCTTGATCGGTTTAATCAGAAACCTCTCTAGGAATCGGATCGCCTGGATTACAGGTGTCCTCGGCTTCTTTTTCAGCTCCTCGTCCACATCGACTTTGTGGGGAAGTAACTTTTTTTGGGAGGAAGCCGACAGGACGGCTAATTTAAAATGAGTGACGCATCTGCTGTAGGACGGATCTCCGGCAGATCCATTCGAGATGTGTCCTGGAAATGACCCCGCAATTCTGAATGAGCCAGACTTTATTGAACATAAATTGTTGCCTGTGCAAAACTTATGGCACATCGTATATTTTTTGAATAAAACTGTAATTGTAATGGGTTTCATAAAATGTCAATACATGTAAATGTCTCATTCAATATTAAAACACAATTTTAATACATTTAATACCAAAATTGCAAGAAAAAGTTTGAGTTTGCATTTAATTTAACATGTATAATATGTATTCCACTGTATGCATGGCCCAGTGTATTTCAGAGTGTGTGTGTGTGTGTGTGTGTGTAAGGGAATACCTGAAAAATCCTCTTAGCAAAAGCCAGCCCCAGTTCCCCTTTCTATTCCTGTGTTATGCGGGTATCTTGACCTCATCTGAATTGTGTGTGTGTGTGTGTGTGTGTGTGTGTGTGTGTGTGTGTGTGTGTGTCTTATGAGTTGCATAACTGAACTATCCCCCTTATTCCTGCCCGTTTCCATCCCCAACAATCATCAGTATCAGCCAATACGGGTCTTTTGCACTCAGAATTGCTGCAGTTTCAGTCTTGTGATCTGAGCGTCTCTCAGGAGGGCCTTTATCCCGAAGTGTGAGGCCTCCATGGGCTCCAGGCTGGGAACGAGCTTAAGATTACACTGAAGGTCACGGTCATTCAGCAGCAGGCCCATTTTTGAGGAGTGCGGCCTTGGTGGCCTCATTTGGACTTGTTTTGCTGCAGTGCAGGGTATTAGACCCCATTGTTCCTCCTAATGCGTTTAGGAAGCATATTTTTGGTGTGTAAATGACTCAATAATCCGTCCAAAACAGCCCGAAAGATCCCTCATGAGTGCACTTTTTTGGGAGGATTTCCGCAGAGCTTTTGTCTTAAGTGGGTTTTTAGGGGGCTGTTTTTTGGTCATCAGTCTCCCCGTCAATAGGACGCCCCCAAAGCCTTGGCCACACACAGCCACTTAAGAAGGGACTGGGACACATTTTTGGGGGGAATCTTTCTCCTGTAATGCAGGATTAACCCAACAAATCCCTCTTAATAGCGTCCCAAAGCGGGATCTGAAAGGGACCTTCACCCAAATCCGGATAGTGCTTGTTTTTATTTCTGCTTTGTTCTTTTTTCTCCCCCTTTTTTTGGGCTCTTAGCTTATTTGTTTGATGTGTTTAAATATTGATTTAATCATATCAGACTGACCCATTTGAAGAGGGCAGATAAACTGGGTGTATTCAAAATACTCTGAGTGCACTGAGAGTCTGTGCTTGTTTACTTAAATCATTGTTGGGCTTGTTTTTGTCCTTCATGTCTGGACTCTAAAAATGAGCGATGGATGTTCAGGCTTGGCCAGAAAGTGCTTTTAGCATGCAAATTTAAACCATTTCAACTCCATTTCAACTCCATTGCTTTTATATCCTGCATTTATAAGCTTTCCTGTCACCTATGTAAGCCTTTTAATGGCAGACGATTTAAACCTTTAAGAAGGCCTTTGTAAAAAAAAAGCTAATACATAAATGATACTGTATATAAATATACAATATATATAAATTTTTTCCTTGTAGAAGTTCGGTATTACTTGTAGTTTCCATTGGAACCAAGGCTGTCGGAACCAAGGAGGAATCTTGAATTGTACCGGTGTTCTCCTCACCAGCTCAGACAATATCAGCCACATTTTACAAACAAAACAACTATTGATACTTGCTTGAATTCTTGTCTGCATTTATTCTCTTTATTTTGTTACCAATACTGTAAATCTTGCACAGTTTTTTGGACACCTTCATACATTTTTGTTTGTAGTACATTATAGTACATCTTCAGTACATCTATAACTCACATTTAGATGCTTTGTTAATAAAATACAACCAATGCGTTTAAGACAGAATACACTTTTTTTTGAGTGATGTGGATCCTGTCATTGGACGATCCTCTGAGGTGCTGGGATCATGCATGGCCCCCCCGCCCTCTTAATGTTGGTAGGGTGGTCCTCCCTCCCTCCCCCTCTATCGTGTATTATGATGCTTGCCCGCTAGCTGACCTGAAAGCATTAGCAGTTCATGCTCTCCTGCAAGCTGTCTGTTGCCATTTGTGATGTGGTGCAGCTTCATGTGACACCAGTGTGTTGTCGTTGCTCTTATAACTCCGTTGCATTGTGAGAGGAGCTCCCAGGAAGTTCTTGGGAATGGGCAATAAGTAACATTATGGATTATTTGGTGAAAAATGTAAAAAGAAGAAAATGTTTTGTGAAGTAAATCGTTCTCACACTGTCTTGCAATGGACTGACGACTACATTCCCAAATTTTCCCCCTATAAGTAGGCTCCTACAATCCTGCTGAGGACAATTAAAATATGCAGCTTGGATAAGGAATTAATAAATGAAAAAATGGTCTGACATTATTGTCTACTTCTGCAGTTTATGGTTCATTCAGTTGCAATTGTTATCAAAGGCCTAAAAAACACAAAAATCTGTTTTGACTGTTTTGATTTCATTTCAGCCTTTACTGCATGTAGTGGGGCACTAATGGGTTTTAGAATCATAATGTACACTAGGGCTGTGCGATTTGGCCTAAATTATGTTGATTAATTGAACATTTTAACTCGATTACGATTAATGAACGATTCATTTATTTACTTAATTTTTTTGCCATCATAGTTCACTGACAAGTTTTGTACAGTAAATATGCTCACATGAGAGATTTTTGAGTGAAGGGTGCATTACTTGATTTTAAAATAATTGAAGGAAACACACTATCTACTATCTACGATTATTTATTGAACATCAGTGTTGAACGACTGAAATTAAAGCCTAAAACGAACAGTCACTTTGATCTTATAAAAAATAAATAAATATAAATAAATAACTTGCACTTTTGGAAACAAAATAAACTATTTTCAGTGTTTTTCTAATTAAAAATAGTGACTCCACAAACGTAGTGTTTTTAAATGGAAAGTAATTGAAATAATCGATCTGGAAAATTTTTATCGATTATAGGTTCTGATTGTTGATTTCGATAACTTTTCGATTAAGCCCTAATGTACACACATGTTATAATGTGATTCCTTTAAAAAGCTGCCTTAAATGTTCATAATGTGCCAGAGTAGAAACGGGGCTGTGTGACAAAGAGACATTAAGGTCTGGTATAATAAACCTGTATTTACAACTCCATTATCCTAAATGCATGAACACCCACACACACACACACACACACACACACACATATCCTGAAAAAAAAGCCACACAAAAGAAGCATTTGAACTTGTTTTCGGCTGATCCCCGGAGCTTGAAAGCTATGTTTCAAAGCTGTAAGATTTGAGACAGATGGAGCAGATTATAGAGGAACTGGAGTCCTATTGAAAGTATTATGGTGACGAGAGGAGGGATTGATGGAATATGCTTGAGAAATGGTATGTAATGGTGTTAAAATAATCTGAATGTGCTTCTAAAGCCATTATGGTATAGATTTTACTCTCATACTGAGCTCAAGTTCTGAGTTCAAGTTCAGTATTTTAATAGGTCTTCTTTGTTCAAATATGATTATTCATAAGGTGGTCAATAAAAAAAGTGGTTGTGTTCAGGGCTTAAGTTTGAATATTTATAGCTCAAAGCCGTTTTATACAACATCTCAATAATAAATATTCATTCCTATCCTAAATGCAGCTTTTAAATCCTGTGCCTATCAATGTACCTTTATAAAGACTGATTAAAAAAAACAGAATAAATGGTGCCATATATAAATGTACAGTACATCAATGTGTTCCTTCTGGACGTCCATTATTACAGTCCATTAGTCTATTAGTTTCCCTCAGAAATCTGTCCTTTAATTAAATGAATTCAGGAGATTAAATGATACAGTCGCACAAATCCAAATATCGACTGGAGGAACCGAGGAGGAATCTGGAAATGATCCTGCGTTCTCCTCACCAGCTCACACAATATAATAACTACCTTTACAAAGAAAACTAATCTTGATACTTGTTTTTGTGTTTGTCTGCATTTATTCTGTCAACTTTGCTACAAATACTGTAACTTTTACACAGCATTGTCAGTGCCTTCAGACATTTTTGTGTATAGTTCATTACAGGTTCAATACATATAACTCTCATTTAGATGCTTCTTTTATGAAATGCAACCAATGCTTTTAAGCCAGAAATAATCATTTTTAAGAGATGTCGATCCGGTCCTTGAATGATCATGAGCTCAATCAATGGAAGTGCTGGGACCCCCCTCCCTCCCCCTCTGTATAATGATCATGTATAATGATGCTTGCCCACTAGCTGACCTGATAGCATTAGCAGTTCATGCTCTCCTTAAAGCCATATGTCATGTGGTGCAGCTTTATGTGGCAGCAGTGTGATGTCTTTACTCACCCAGCTTTGTTGGATTGTGAGAGGAAGCCCCAGGTAGTTCTTGGGAATGAGGAAAAAACAATATTTTGGCTTATTTTGTCAATATGGAAAAAGAAGAGAATGTTGTCTGAAGTGAATCATTCTCACACTGTCATGTGCTGGACTGATGACTATTTCCCCCCTTTAAATAGGCTCCAACAACCCTGGTAAAGACAATCAAGATATGCAGCTTGGCCAACGAATGAATACATGAAAAATGATCGGACATTATTGTTATATTGCCTGAAAACACTCTGTTTTGATTTATGCTACAATGCTACCATTATTTTGGCAAGTTGTACCATTTCTCATTAATAAACTTGAAAATGCAGCTCGGAGGGATTTATATGGCACGTAAATACATCATACATTAAAGCAACTCGCCCCCCCAAAAAAAGACAGAAAAAACAAGAGGATAGAAAATGTTTCAACTATATAAATCACAATGGAAACTTAAAAGATTGGGATGAAAAACATGTTTATCTGTATATATCTGTACACTACCAATCCATGATTTTCCACGCATGTTCATACCACTTCATTAATGTATTTCACATACTGCAGATAATTATTTTGCTATATACTGGAAAGCTGTTGTGAATAGTTATAAATGAAAATACGTAGAAATTCTAAAAATTTCATTGTTTGCAAAAATGTTCTATTGCTAACATGCTAATGTATATTCTCATTAGCACATTAGCACATTAAGTACCTTAGGCTCCACAGTTGTAATGATTGGAGGTGGAGCAGGATTGGAGTTGACAAGAACGACTTGTTGCCTGCCAGCAAGATCATACAGTCAGGAATGATAATCAGTGGACTATAAACTTACATTACTTGCTACATTACCCTCACAGTGCCAAAGTAAAGCCAAATATGTCCTGGCTAATCGACTACTGCAGCTCATGAGATCCTAGTCAGCAAAACTGGAACTCTGTAAGAGTAAAAATGTTGGCCTTGCCATCTTCATACAGCTAACCATTAAAACCCCTTTAGTGCTTCTCATCTTAGCCCATCTTGAATTTTGGTAAAATTTCAATGTTAAAATATTCCTTAAAATCTGGTGTATTGTATACATATTCAGATTTTTTATTGGTTGGGTATTAATCGGTTAAAATTAAATTTTTTGGTCGAGCCGCCTCTGTAATGTGGCGGGAGAGAGAGCAGAGTGCAGCGCTCAGAGTGAAGGGGCAAAAAAGGCAGGGTGCAAGCAGAATTCTTTTCTTTTTTTTTGGTTGTAAAACAAATGATTGAGTGTCTCCAGACACTGGTTTATAGAAATCATGCAATCACACTTCATATTTTCCTGTAGAAGTGAAGTCTAGTTCATTCTAATATCTATAATCCAGTGGTTGAATTACTCAGCAGTCATGAACTAATATTCCAGAATGACTTACCTATACCGTCTCCTTGGCAGGTTGAACAAACTCCAGGCGATCCTGCAGATGGATTTTGAGGTGGAGGACGTCAGCAGCCAGTCAGAGATCCAGGTGATCAAGTGGGAACTGGCCCTTCCTGATGACGTGAAGATGCAGGGGGCCTCTGAGGGACTGATGAGGATCTACACCACCCAGAGAGACTTTGTGGGCTTGGCTCCTCTGGTCATGGTGGGTAGATTTTTTAACACTTTCAGTCATGCAGAACTGACCATGATTCCACTCTTTTTGCCATCAGTATTCACAGAAACTCACAAAAGGGCAAATGTCTTTGGTTTGTGTATTGCTTTTGATGCAACAGGAGCAACTGGACATCATATACACATAACTTTTCACATAATAATAAATACTAAGCATACACACTGGTGACAAATTACAGGAAAAACACCATCCTAACATGTCCCTAGTTTGTGTTTTTAACACTTGCTGTAAGAACAGAACAAATGGACCAATGGGCCAATATTTATTACAGTGAATGTGATATTTTTGTTAACAAGGAGATACAGTTTACTTACATTTGTTTCCAACCTCAGTTCTGTAGGCTTCTGCAGTTATTTAGTCATCCTCATGAGTTCTTGGTGTTCACCTGCATATGATGGTGAATGATGACTCATCTGACCTTCTCTGTAGACCAGAGTGTGTGGTTTCTTCTTTGAGTCAGATCATGTCCTGGTTGGATGAATGGATGGATGGATGGATAGATAAACAGACATACAGGATAGATATATAGATAATTAGAGAGGTATATAGATAGACAGACGGACGGACGGACGGACGGATAGATAGATAGATAGATCCCATCACTCCATCAGACACCTGTAATTACTTGCTTATATGGCCAAAAAAGAGCAAAAATGGGACATGATTTGCAAAAGAGGACATCAAACTTAACTTTTCATTTTTAGTTGCACACAGGTCCCTAAATACAGACGGTTCTTTCTTAAATATTCATTTTCCCCGCTTAACTGTGAGTTGTCCTCTTGAAGCCTTGTCTCAGGCACATCCACAGACGATTAGCGTCCTATTTCTCATGGCTGTGTGATGGAGAAGCTGTATGGCTCTGCACCTGTGAGAGAGGGGGGGGGGGGGGGGGGGGGGGGGGGGGGGGGGGGGGGGGGGGGGGGGGGGGGGGGGGGGGGGGGGGGGG
>JBBMFX010019203.1:0-12521 GCA_037832545.1 Rhabdalestes septentrionalis | reverse complement strand
GTGCATGTGTTTTGGTGGCAGGAGGAAGCCGAAGCTCCCAAAGGAAACCCAAGCAGTCATGAGGAGAACCTGCAAAATCCACACAGAACGACCCTGAGCCCAACCCAGGAGTCGAACCCAGTATGGCACAAAATACGCCAGTTATAAGGTTTTGTGTAAATGTCACTGGCGCTTTATTTAATATTTTTACAAAGTGGGACCATGTCTATGACTGAATTATATCTTGCATGTCATAGGGACCTTTGCAAATAGTAAGCAAAACACATTAAAAGCATTTAGGGGTGTTTGTATTATTTGAGAAATTGAAAATGAATCTTACGGACTGTCAGGTGCCCTAGTGAGAACACTCTGGACAAGACCAGTCAGGCTGGCTATCTGCTTCTCCATTGCCTCCATTCGATCTCTGAGAAAAAAACTAAAATTAAAAAAAATAATAATAATAATAATAATAATAATAATAATAATTCCATTGCACACAAATACCGAACTTCACCTGGTCTCTGTTTCATTGCCCGGCAGTGGCGTGGCATATCCTGGTAAAGCCATTCCTTCACTTCCAGGTCCTCCTATTACACACATTTGATCCAGAGGTGGCCCCCCACCCCGGGCTTTGGGGCTCTCTACAAACACTGTCCCATCTTTCCTGAACACCTGCCTGCCCGGTGATCCCCGGCCGGGCTGCTGGCTGTATGGGTCCCTTGCATCCAGTAGCTTCTGTGGCGAGGCTGGGGGGAGTGTGCGGAAGCCCGCCCCTGCGTAAGGGTCGGCATAGAGTGGACCCCCTGGTCTGTAGAGAGCACTTTCCAGTTCGCAGTGCAGGGCAGCGGCCGGGTAGGGCCCCAGTGAGCGCGCAGAGCCGCGGCGGTAGGCCAGGGCCTGGGGCGAGTGGACCAGCGCATACGGGTCAGCATAGATGGCCTCGTTCTTCAGCAGCACCACACTCTTGGATGACGATGTCAACTCCTCGTCTGGCTTTACATCCCTTCTCTCTAAGATGGCACTTGGCGAGGGGCAGAACACAGGCTGCCTGTGAGCGGCCTGCCCTTGGACGTGGTGCGGATGCTGGTGCTGGTAGGGGTGTGGCTGAGGGGAAGGTGGAGGGCCTCCAGCGTACGACGATGGCCGCCCCCCAGCATAAGAGAGGCGGGAGTGTGAGCGAGACGGTGAGCCTGAAGGGGATGAGGAGGAAGGTAGGGTGTTCAAACGGCGAGTAGGAGATGACTCCCTCGAGGCGTACACCAGCTCCCTCTGAGGTTGGTGCGAGAGTGAGGAAGTGGGTTCAGAGAGGGTGGCAGATCACATGCAGGTGAAAAGGAGAGGAAAAGTGGGCAAGAGAAATGTGTGGCGATTCAAAATTCTTTCAGTGACTACCACTACATACAGCATAACAAAGCGATATTGTCACATAGAAGAAGAAGCGTGCCAAGATATTTCACTACTGTACGCACCTTGACACACACACAGAGCAAGAGTAGCTCTCATTCTTTTACTCCTTCTCACTCACTGTTTCTTTTTAGCAGTTTTAGCTCCCTACATTATTAAACACCTGAATCAACTCGTCAGCTAATTAGCAACGCTTCGAAACCATGACATTCATTCATGATGTTAAAAGAGACAACAAGGTCATGCCTCCTTTATAGGATGTGACTCTAACATGCCATCTTTCAGAGTATATTTCAGTGTGTCACTTCCATGGCTACATTTACTTCATTAGAAAGAACTACTATGTCCTTCCACTCACTGGCTTCTTCCTGAGCACCTGTTGCCTTTTAGATCCACTCTATATTAACAAACTGTCAACCATCTGCACAAATAAGCCTCCCATACCCCACTCACCAATTATGTCTTATCACAGGACTGCTCAGTTTAATAGCATAGCTGGGCAAACACTGAAATCTACAGTTTTCCAATTATCCTAGATGTAGTCGATGTGTCAAGACATGTTAGGAGTTTTAATCTTAAGTTTAGAACTGATGAACAATAAACCAAACCACACTGTGTAGGGCGTGTGGTAGGTCTAGAATTAATTTTATTTAAAAATGAAGGATTCTAATGAAAGACCAGGCCTACCTATGAATATTACTATGGATATTACGACCACAACTCGGTAAAATCCATATTGGATGAAGCTCTATTGTTGTAACAGTCGAAATCATGCACACACACTGACCCGAAGATCTCCATTGGTGATGTGGCCATGGTGTCCGTGATGGGGGGTGTTATAGGGTGTGTCCCGGAGCGGAGGCTCACGGCAGTAGATCTTTATAACGCAGCGATCATGAACATCTCGCGGGTCTTCAAGCTCATAGAAGACATTCCGTGCCTCGTCCTTGATGAGGATGGCCGTACTGGGGGAGCGCAGAGCACCCATAGTCAGCTTCTGCGGGAACATGTGCACAATGAGAGCATGCAGCGTCTCCATGCTGGTCAGCTCGTGTGTGATGTGAACGCGCCTTGTCTCATCTCCAAACTGCAGAAACAGGACCCCTGCAGACAGACAGGGTAAGAGAGAAAAGTAGGAAAGCATGAAGAACAGTAAGAGTAAGAAAACATGGGGGGGCGAAAGATTAGTGTGTGATTTTCTGTCCGTGTGTTTGTGTGTGTGTGTGTGTGTGTGTGTGTGTGTGTGTGTGTGTGTGTGTGTGTGTGTATGAAGTTTGAGTGCAATTTGTGCGATTCAATCCTGATTGTAGCCAAACTTGGCAAATTTTGCCTGAATACAATACATTCAATACCAGACTGCGGTCTGACAAAATTAATTCTAAATCAGAATGTAGTTTGACAAATTTCTCCAAGACCAGAATGCAGCCTGAAAGATTATCTCTGAAAACACTTGTAGACTGACAATATTTTCACTGAAACCAACTGTGGGTTGAAAAAATGTCTTCTGATCCCAACTGTAGGCTGAACCCCCCACAACAAAACCTTTGTAAAACGTCCTCTGGCCTGACAAAGGTATCCGAAACCAGCTGTAGACCAACAAATTTTGTCTGAACTTGATTGTATTTTGACAAATTTCCACCAGAATCTGACCAACAAATCCTGACTGAACTGTAGCCCTATCATAGTCTCCACAAGGCACCTGAAGGTGTTCTGTGGCGTCTAGCACCAAGATATTAGCACCAGATCCTTGAACTCTGGCTAGTTGTAAGGAGAGGCCTGCGAGGATCAGCCTACTCTGTCCAACACAGATGCCCAATAAGGTCTGGGGATTTTAAAGGTCAAGGTTTTAGTGCTCATTTCAAAACCTATAGCTATGTTTCCAAACATTTTTTGCTGTCATTCTGACATTATGTAAAAGATCATATGATATGATATATATATATATATATATGTGTGTGTGTGTGTGTGTGTGTGTGTGTAGGAGGCGATACCAGGTGCTCTGAGTTTGCTCTGACTAGGCGAGCGGGCGAGGGGGAGGCTCTGTCTGAGGCGGTTGGTTCGGCTGAAACCCAGAGGCAGCTCAGCATCAGCCATGCTGTCTAAACTCTCCGCTGAGGCATAGAACGCCCGCCCTCCCACCTGCTCACCGAGAGACTGCTGACCACCACCTCCGGCCCGTGGAGTCCTTGCCTAGTGTGGGAGAGGAAGAGAGAGATAAAGAGAGAGATTACTTCATTTAAAAAGATGAAGAGAGGGTGAAAATCGTCTGTTAAAATTAATTCGGATTGTAAGAAAAGTTGTAAGTGGGGGGAGAGTAGGACATGGAGCTTTTAAAAATTCACACCTTGAAGGTTTACCATTCTGGTGAACAGTTAGAGACTGCACAAAGACGTTGCTGTACGAGTTCAGTGTGGAAGAGCTCCCCACAACCCCTCCCCAAAGAAGAGTGGGATCTGTTAGAGCTGCAAAGGAACCAACTCTATATTAAAGTCTAAGAGCAGGCGTCCCAATACTTCTGTCCACAAAGAGTATGTAAAAACCCTGGCAACACCACATAACTACCACACACTACAAAGCCACTACTCTGTCAATCTCACAACTGTACACTACTTAAGTAAATATCTCATCAAGTGTGACTCTGCGGTCAGAGGATGAACAATGATGGATGGGGTAAATAATGAATGATAAATGGTGATGGCTACAGTCTGTAATTGCACACTAGACCTGACGGGTTAGGTCATAGAGTTGTCACTGAGTGGAGGGAGAGGATAGGGGGCTTGTGATAAAATGGACGGCTTCTTATTCAGATGGCAAACTGCACTAGGGAGCAGCAGCAAACTTTGTAGTTGAGTCTTCTTTTCACCAATTAGGCCTCAAACAGAGAGACTCTACACCATGAAGCTGTAATTAGTTGCACTGTAGCAAGTAACAGATGTGTGGGATCCACCCTGATGCTTGATTCGAATGTGGAGGACTGTCTTGGGAAAAATTGAGATGTGTGTGTGCCTGCGTATCCTGGAGTTCCCTCGAGTCTGTATTACTGTTAGGTAGTGAAGGGAAACTAATGAGTCTAAAACATACAAAGACCACCCCCATCCCTCCAAACACACACATACACCAAATCACAACCTTTAAAGAATACAAACTCAGACACAGATAATGCTCACAGATACATATTCTCTATTGTCTTTTAGATTAGAAATGGTAATAGCATAGAGCAGGGGTTCCCAAGTATCTGCAACTGCAACCCAAATCCTGCACAACAGACCATGAAAATCTTCGCAGCACATGAGAATTACATAACACCAACAACATATTTGATCATTTACCCATGACTAATGAATTTCATTTGATTAAAAGTAGAAAAATGGGCTCTTGAGTGGAGCAACTGATACCCAATAATGCCACACCAGTCTCGCTTTGTCTGTCAGCATCGCTGAACTGCACCCCCAAGTTTTGTTCTCTACACAAGTTGTGTTTATATGAATTAGTTGGAATGGTAAGAGAAAATGTCACTCTGATCACAAAAAGTGAAAAAGTACATTTGGAAAAAAGTGAAATCAGCCCATTCCAACAATTCGTATGAATGCAGCAACCTCCAGGTCAGAGTTAGCATGTTACTGATTTTTATAAAAGTAGTATTAATAGACAAATACCTCCACAACATAAAAAAACCCACAAACACACATACACTACAGATATTTCTCAGCCAAAGACACACGGCTTGAATAAAAAGCCATTATATCAAATAAATCTATATACATACTTATATAGGGAAAAGTAACAACACATCAAGGCAGACACATTTCCCAGCATAGAGATCAAAGATGAGTGAAAATTCTCATACCAACAACTTGAATGCTCAACTCCTGAATAATTGTTTGGTTTTCGGATCAAAACCGGGGCAGCATGTGTGTCTGTGAGGTGTGTAGGAGATGGAGTGTGTGTTATCCCTTATAACACACACTCAGACTGTTATCAGACTGTGCAGATGGATCATGAGCTGTACATTCTCAGCCTTTCTGCACAGGCTCCACTTCTTTGATTGGCTGATTTAATCACCAGCATGCACCAGAGTGACCGGCATTTGGGCCTATCAGAAGACAGGGCACATGACTGACAGAACAGATGTTTGCAGCTGTGTCCTCTGGCGCCTTCTTTCCCTGTCAGATTTTATGGAAATGAGTAGTCCTGGCATACCGTTCCACTGACAGACCAAATCAGGAGGGTCTATGTTACACACACACACACACACACACACACACACACACACACACACACACACAACACATACACACACACACAGAAACACACACATATGCAAATAAGCATGCATGAAGAAAGTTGACACTTAGTTTTTGTAATCATAGGCCTAGCAGTGAACGATAGAAATCCAATCCCACACACACACAATCACACACACACACACACACACACACACACAAACACACATCCAGAGGTTAAAGCAGTATAATGGATGCAAATTGACTGTGTAACTGTCTAATTAACTTCATGTTCTAATGATTAATACACTAATTATGGTGTTAGAGTCAACATGACAGAAAATATTGATTAAGACATCAGGTATGTGTGTGTGTGTGTGGGTGTGTTTGTGTGTGAGTGTTGTGGGCGTACCAACACAGGAAGATATGATTGCTTTATCACTGGTGTCATTTGTATGACACAGTAATGTTCCCCGTCATTTCAATGGCAGTAAGATTAGCCCTGAACAATTTCCTTCTGCTGCCGAACAGCTTCGGCCTGCCACATGCATCTGATCCTTATCGTCTCATAAGCAATACAGGGGTGTACTCGCAAACATCACAGTGTAGTGCAGATCTGCTGTCAGACTCCTGCCGGCTGCAACTCATCTCCATCCATGAGAGCTAAAAAGCTACATCCAGGAATAACCCAAAAATTCTGAGATGATTTATGAATGCAAGCCCCGCATGGCAGGATCCTCAGAGGAACTCTCCCAAGATAACACTTTGAACCCTCTGGCAATAAGAGAAAAGCTTACACGACAAACCTCCAGAGCTAGTTCTCAACGTCTGGCTTTCTTAAGGCTCCAGGCTCATTATACATGAAGTCTAGTCTAAGATGTTCCGCTATTCAGACCAGCGGTTCTCAACCTGAGTCGTTTCATTTTTGGGTTACAATTTTTAAAGAAATCCAAATGGTACAGATGAAAAAGATTCGCAACAAAAAGAGATAGCAAGACACACCAAGAAATACTACATCAACCGTCTTCTCCTGAAATTCATTATAGCCAAAAATCTACAGTCAATTTCTTATTGCTTCCTCTTCAGCACAGTCCTGAAATCTTCCTTATATTCTTCTAAAACACACAACACCGATCTTTTTCCATTCTCCTAAAACACACTACTGTGATGTTCTTTACATTTCTGCTGAAACACACCACACCAACCTTCTTCTTTACATTCTCTTAGAAAAGACTTTCTGTGTTTCTTCTGAAACACATCAACCATCTTCACATTCTCCTAAAATATGCTTTAGCATAAAATATGCTAAAACACAGGTTGACAACAACCTTTTATAAACACATGCTTTATTTACACAATATCAGTGGTCACCAAACATCTTCCTGAAAGGTTTCAACATGCTACCTCCCACTACGTATCTAATCCGACCAATCAGCACAGTAGTGACACTGATACAGCGGTGCATAGGGGCTGGTGCAATGGAATAAGGCACATCAGCATTGCTTGGAGTTTTTACACACATCAGTAGGACTACTATCTAAAAATATAAAGCCAGCAGATCTGTGAATATAAAACACTGATGAAGGTCTAGATAAGGGGTGGGCAACTCCGGTCATGGAGGGCAGGTGTTTGATGGTAGTCCTCCTCAAACACATACACTAAACCTGGCAATTACCTGACAAACTAAATCAGGTGATTCTGAGGAGGGAAATCACCAAAACGTGCTGGACTACGGCCCTCCAGGACCAGAGATGCCCACCCCTGGTCTAGATGATGGCTAACTCAAACTGTCCATGGCAACAATCTGACTCAAAATTATAATATATGACTTGTGCAGTAAATGATGAGGCTCCTTCAACATATCTGTCTCAAATTAGTGTATCTCTTTTTTATGTATGAACTCAGCCACATAAATAATTGTCATGTTGATCCATTCTTGCAATGACACCCAATTAACTTGTCATGTCTGGCATGTCATTTTTATTGGGCATAAAATTTGGTTGGAGACTTTCTGTCTGAGCCCAAACAGACCCACCTTATCAAGGTTTGAGTCTGCGCTTGACCTGAGCCTGACAAAAGGTAGTCTCAAACAACATGAAGTTGAGGCTTGAAACAGACTGATTGAACTTTTTTAAATAACAATAGTTCTCAAAAGATCAACAAAAAGCACTTTAAAATTAACTTTGCTTAATTTTTCAAGCAATGCTTTCAAACGATGCCCTAAAGACTAGATACATTTTCCATAACGTGCACATGCTGCATGCTGCAGATACAGGGGTACGATGTGGCCAAATGTATTGGGACACTCCTGTTTATCAGGGTTTGGGCTAGGCCCCTTACTTTCAGTGAATGGCAATCTTAATGAATCATCACACCAAGACATTTTGGACAACCCCATGCTTCCAACGTTGTGGACGAACCTTTTCTAATCAGCATGACTGTGCCACAGTGCAAGCAAGTTACATAAAGACATGGTTGTATGAGTTGTGTATAGAAGAGCTTGACTGTCCTGCACAGAGCCCTGACCTCAGCACCATCCAACACCTTTGGGATGCTCTGGAACAGAGAGTCAGCCCTTCTCATGCAAAAGATGTCAGAATCTGACTAACTGCAGCATTAACAGTCAGGTCCCATCTGTTTTGCACAAATTTTCAAAGCTAAACTGGCATGTGATGCTGCTAAAGCATCACTCAAACACAATTTTTGCAACACTGCAGTCACATTAGTGCACAGTAATTCGAAAACTATGTCAAGACCACTGTAATTCTGCTTACATAAGTCAAACTGCAATGATGCAAACCACAGCCTCGTGTTGTTCTGCCTGGTAGTGGGACAGTACCGGATAATGGCACTTAAGCAAAACACCAGGACTGAACTGAATTGTTTGAAGCACGTTTGACTCTCACATCCAGTGTGGGAAAAAATAAGCCCAGGAGGCGTCTCGCCCAGACGCCTTCCATCCGTCTCCACTGATATTTGTCAATATTTAATAAAAACAGCAAGAACGGATTCTCAAAAGTATAAAGAATCCCAATCTGAAGAGTTTTATAAATGAGCAACAGGACTGTGATGTCACCGCTGAAGCCTTGAGCTTATGTGCAGAGCTGCCGACAGATTGGCTAATGGCTTGTGCAAAATGGGTCTTTCTCTCTCACACAGTCTCTCACATTAGTTTCCTCTCTCTTTCCCTCCCTCCCTCTCTCTCACACTTTCTCTCCCACTTCTCTCTTGTGTTTTAGAGAATGGTGAAAAATCAAGACAAAAGACTTCAATTACTGTCTGAAACCAGTCCCAGAGCGGGGACTAGCACACACTGACTGAGTGGTTGCATCTGTGTGTTTTTGTGCGTGTGTGTGTTTGTGTGTGTGTGCCTGTGTTTGTCTCTGTACGTGTACACGAAGAAAGAGTGATTTATACAATGTCAAAAACAGATACAGAGAGACATTCAAATATGGGTGTGGCTGTGTGAGAGGGTGCAAGGACAGAGGATGAGAAATCCTCAGCTCATCAAAGAGACTCTTCTACTGCTGCAGGGATTACTTTACAGCAGTCAGGGAGAAAGGGAAGGTTGAAAACAGCAAGAAATAAATGACCAACAATCCCATTACAGATAAAATAGAGCATATATATCACAAAGGTAGTCGGTGCAGGACAAATTTAGCTTCAACATACACTATTTTAAACAACAGCGAGGAAAACATTCTCAAACAACTGCATCACCAGAGGATAAGTTAGATCTTGGGTGACACTATTTTTCCTCCTTAATTTCTCGTTGGCTGCTTGCTCCTGAGTGGCACAACTGGCCCTAACACGGACATTGGTTCGACCCCTGGTGAAATGCAGCTCTCCAAGCTCAATTGTCTTTACACAGCTAGGTGTCTCATAGCTGTCATCACAGTAAGTATTCTGAACAAGATACAACAGCTGATTTCACATGACTCAGTATTCAGTAGTATTGTGTTGGAGTAGCTTAGTGCAGGGAGATTATAAGTCCTGTTGCAAACACTCAGAATTTAAAAGGGGGAGTATTATAACCAAAGGCAACTTGGTGTGGTTTAGGGACATTTAACGACATAAACTCTCAACAGATATCATTTCATAAAACTTCTGATTTAAAGCTTCTGACATCCCTCTCCATGTTTAGCCCTCAGCTGCAAACCTTAGCTTATCCAGCCTCAAACCTCAGACTCCCTCGAGCCCCCGATAAGAGAACTTAGAATTCATGGCAGTTTTCTGAGATCAGGTGAGAACTCCTGAAAACTATATTGTAGAACAAACTTGACCTCTGCAGTGCCTCTGCATCTTCCAGGCCTCATCTACTACCATAAATGAAATTTATTTTCACAAATTTTAATAAGAGTATCTGGCAACCTAACCCGACTCTTATCCCCTCTGTACCCAACCTGTGAAAAAGAAGAAAAGATGGAAGGATAGAGGTTCCAGTATGCTGGACAGGGAGTTGAAATCCAAATTGAGGATCTCTTCATTTAGCTTCTTGCCACAGCAGTACTAGGATCACCATCCTAGTTATCTCAAAAATGGCACGCTGCCAAGGATTGGTACAATTTATTTTCCACTTCTCCAGGAACTTTTCTGAGGGATGCTGAAGTACTTTGATCCACAGGAAGATAGATCATCTAGAGGGCCTCTAACACTCATTTAAACATTCCTCTCTCTCCCTCTCTCTCTCTAATACACACACACACAACTCAGAAAAACTTAGGGGCATTTGCCTTTTGGGTGAAATTTATGGAAAACAAATATTCACACTACAGTGATATTATATCATAAGATTAGGGCGTTTAAGTAGAAGCATGTAATGGTGTTTTCCGCATATCAAACTATTTATTGAAACAAAAGCCAACCCCAGTGGTGAGTATACCACGAGAAAAAATGTCAGTGTTTCAATAACATGTCACGTGCCCTTTGAACATCAATTACAGCTTGACAATGATGTCTCCTGCTGTTCACAAGTTGGCTGCTGAGGCATGGCACCCCACTCTTCCTGAAGAGTTAGGAGCCTCCATAGGTTTCCCATAGGTTTTATATATGATGCAGGTCCAGGCTCCAGCAACCATTCCCTAATGATGCCACCTTGATGAGCTGGAATATTGTCATCCACGAAGATTAAATTAGGCCTGTGTTGTTCATGAAGGGGCACAATGACTGTATTAATGATGTATTCAAGTAGTATGGGCTTGTCACTGTATCATTTACAAAGTGAAGGGCCCTACTGTATTGACTAGACACACCTGCCCACACTGTACCACCTCCACCAAAAGCTCTGACGACAACAGTGGCTGATGCAAAGCGCTCTCCTTGAAGTTAATCGACTTTCATCAGAGAACATCAGAGAAGCCTACTGGTCCCTTGTCCAGCATAAATGCTCCCTGGCTGACGCCTGTGCCTGGTGGTAAGAACACTGGAGACGCTCCTCTGGGGAACTGCTGGACTGTGACTGACAGAGATGCATCAAAGGGCAGCAGCCAATCAGCAGCAAAGAGAAATAAATAATGTACTCGGATTGGCTACTTTCAAACCTCCCACCTCTGAGTACTTGTCACTGTTTATTTATGCATGAAACCTGAAACCTCTTGAAAAACCTGTTAATTAAAGCAGGTCAATCAGCAGGGTGAGGCCATGAGACTCATAATCAAATTTGAAAATCTCGGTATAACCTTGATGACCTCTCTGAGAAGTGTTAAGTTCATGGCAAGTTTCATTCAATTATGATTCATCAGTATAGATTTAAATGTCAAGGAATATTCAGACAAAGCCTCAACATGGAGAAAAAAGTCTTACTCAATGTTTTTCCACAGATTAAGTTGCCTTTATTTCTACTACTAATAGAAAACCACTAAATAACCTGGACAACTGAAAACATTTACAAACCTTTACAGCTGTTAACAGTCTGGAACCCTTTCAGCTTTCAACCCGTCACTCAGGTCATAAGAATATTATTATTATTACAAGTAATGATTAATAGATTATTATGCAGGTACTCTTTTTACTTAAGGGCAAAACCATATAATCACATGATATAGCACATCTGTTACTCACTAATGGATTCCCTTTCAAAGTAGATGTGGCTGTGTATGTGTGTGTTTGTGCGTGGGAGGTTGTGTGTGTGTGTGTGTGTGTGTGTGTGTGAATGTTTATTTGTGTGTGTTTGTGGGTGGGTGAGTGTGTGTGTGAGTGTGTGTATAAACCCATTGGTCTAATTATGAGATCTATGTAGGTTATAGGTCTAAAGTTGCAGTTAGCAGACATTTTATTTTACTTCTACCCAAATTTCCTATAGTTTCATTGCTATCAACTCCCACATGCTATCTATTGTGTATGATAGCCACTAGGCCAAGAGGAAAAGGGCTACATGATATGTTAGGTCAGTCATTCCATCATTTTGAGCTAACGCTCATGTGATGTCACAGAGGTTTGATCAAAGCCCTTCCAATTTGGTCAAATTCTAACCACAAAATCACCTGTAACTGTGTATCTGACGTCTCACAGGTCCAGCAGGAAGTGCCTCTAGCATAAATATCAGTAAACACACTCAGAAAATGTCTACATGTGTAACATCAGTTTACCTGGTTCTGGTCAGAAAAGAACTGAATTTTTATATTTACTTCTGATGCAACACTTCTGCAACAATGTTTTATCCACAGTATAACATGAGTTTAACTGCTCTTCTCAACAAGAACATTTTAGAGGAAATTAAGAGCATGGCAGAGGCCCTAAATTATAGACTTTTCTAACCTTCCCATAAAATAACCTAGCAACTACTTCAAAAAGACAAGGCAAGTCAAGAAGACAATTAAAGCCTCTATGCAGAGCTAAATGAATATTGGAGCACTGTACAGTGAGTTTTGTGTGTGTGTGTGTGTGTGTGTGTGTGTGTGTGTGTGTGTGTCTCTC
>JBBMFX010019183.1:0-12521 GCA_037832545.1 Rhabdalestes septentrionalis | reverse complement strand
GTGTGTGTGTGTGTGTGTGTGTGTGTGTGTGTGTGTGTGTGTGTGTGTGTGTGTGTGTGTGTGTGTGTGTGTGTTCTTAGGTGAGCCGGAAATAAAACTTCTGAATAGGTGCGTTGGTGAAGTTCGGATTAACCAGGATGGGCGTGTGTGTTGGAACACAGATAACCCCGAGCGTATCTTCACTGGGCTGTGTCAACAGATGGGCTGCAGTAGTTTCTTCAGAAAATGGACCACTCCATTCCGAGAAAAAGCCCATCACTTCAGATGCAGCGGCCCTGAGAACCTACCATGGCAGTGCAGCTCCTGGAAGGACAATTGTGACAAGATTGTCAAAGTGGCTTGTGCAAGTAAGCCAATTCAAATCAATACAGTGCAGTCCAGTGTGCTTTTCTGTGAAACCACTAGTTGTTTTTGTCAAAACGATGTAACTATAAAATTAAAAAACCTCACAATTTAATCCATCCTTTATTATTTCTCAAAATAGCCTCCTTTGTCTCCATACAGTTTCAAATGCTCTCTGCATTTTCTTAGGCATGTTCAAGGCTCCTTCAAATGCCTTTATGTCAGTAGCCCTGAAGTACATTTACGTACATGTCATGTAGCTTTGTGAAGGGCACCCTTAAGGAAAGTATTACCAAAATGCAACCAATGTTCAAATCAAGGATGTTATTTAAAAATAAGGACAGTTCATAACCTTACATTTATATTCAAATCAGTAGAATCTCATAAACACATCAAATTAATGCAAAGCAAAATAGTAATAAATGCTTTAAACATTAAAAAAAATACAATATCTTAAAAGGATCACCATTATACTATTAAAAGTAAAGACTGCGGGACAGTTTTTAGTTTGAATGTATCCTTGGGACAAAATATATTGGCATCGATCCTTTCTGTTATGTCCAATATCTTCTTCATCAAGAAAAACTTTGGCCCCCTTGTTTTTGAGACTGTGGTGTATCTCTGGCCTAAAAATACAGTAACACAAAATATTATTGAAGCATTATTTTCCATATTCTGTAGCAGACGTTTGACACATTCTTAACAAATGCTACAGTGGTTTCATAGAAGAACCATTTTAGTTCCTTAAAGAGACAGAAGCCCTTTTTGAGATGTATAAATCTGAAAAAAAAACCTTTTAAAGGTGTATCACATATAGAAAAGTGGACCTCTTCATAAATCTCACTCATATATCTCCATTTACACCAATGGCTCGTAAAAGACGGACTTTTAAAATGTTCTATCGCCAGCCAAACGTTTTTGGCAGTGTAGTCAGGCAATACTCTGTAAATATATCAAGGAGAGTAGCACAGAGAACAGTATGCTGTAATAACATGTATCCATCTTTTACAGAGAGTATTGAATTTAAGTTCTCTGAGGAATGTGGAGGTGAGCTTGAAATTCTTTATGGAGATGTTAAGGAACCAGTATGTGTTGACAGTCCCGAAGATGCTAAAGTGATATGCAATCACATGAAGTGTGGAAATGGCACAAGAAATAAGAAATCAGGACCAAATCCAGAGCGATCATTCATTTGCGACGGCCCCCCAAAAGACCCAATGCACTGTGTAAAAGATAAAAAATGTGGAAACGGTCCTACTACAATCAAGTGTGAAAGTAAGTGTTTACACTGAAAAAAATCTGTGTTTCGCTGGTACTGGGGACCCAGTGTTAGTATGTGAATGTCCATTAATGTCTAGGTCTGCAAAGTGGTCCATAGGTTTTCTGGACATAGCTGAACAAGTGTTTTGGAGTGTCACAGTAGGAAATCCAAATTTGAAATGAGATCAAACAAGTTCAAATAAGTACTGTTAGATTTGAGTTCATTTCACAAAATTAGAGCTCTGTGGCATTTTATATGCCATGTCCAAATCAGAAGGTCTTGAAGCTACTAAATTGTTTTTTTTCTATGTTTTAAATTCCAGAATACAATCCTGAAGTGAAAATAGCTCCACCAAGCCCTGGACTTATTGCAGGTCTTTCGGTTGGTCTCCTGTTCTTGCTGGTGGCTGCAGTCATTGTCATCTGGCAGAGAAAACGTTTCATTGCCGTTTGTAAGTGCAAGTGCACCAACCTGCAACTGCAAAGCGTAGTCACACGTTCAATACAGTTACTCAAATAAAGCTGCTAAATAAAGGTTCCAGAACTGGTTTTTGGCTTGGATGTAGCATCCATTTATAATGAAGTTTTAGTTCTTTGCAGACCCACAGATCCCATTCACAAATGTAAAATTCCATCAAATTGTTTTTTCTTTAGGTCACCAAAAGTGGTTCTTCTTTGTTGTTATGTTAAATTACACTTCTGTCATATTTTTAAATAATTTGGTTTTGGTTTTAGGGTTTTGACTGTTAACTGTTACTGTGTCTGTGTGTCTGTAATTGTCTGCAAGTTGTCAAGCATGTTTAAGTACAGTTCTGGAGTATCTGTTAAAATAGATTAAACCATATTGCTAAACTGTTTATTTGTCCATTTATAATAGTTGGCCATATTGAGATTATTATACTTTAAACAAAATATTGGAAAAATCCTAATTTCATTGAGAACAAAATGAAATTAATAAGGTACAGCTAAATTCGGTAGATATTTTAAGGTACACTTACCCATAATTCCACCACTTTAGATCAATTAAGACAAATTATAAGACCTTTTTCTTCTACTACTGGAAAGAGTTGGGTGTGATTGGTTTCATAATCCCTTTCTTGTCCAGGATAAAATTCAACCAAATTCTTTTTAGGATAAAATTTCTACCAAAAAATACATTAGGCCTATAATTTGCTGGTAGAACCGTATTCTACCACTAGGTGGAAATCTTTCATTTGGCTTGTAGTGTTTGCTGTGAAAGGCTTTATTGTTTCCCCAATATATGAAAGCGTGAGATCTTTCCTTCAGTTTTTTTTACCTTGAATTTTTTTAATCAGCAATGACATTCCGATAAACATGTTTAGTTGTTTTCCTTTTTTAAAGTCATTCATAACATAAAATCTTACAACAAAAAAATCTTACTTTCAGTACGATTAAGGCCTTTTGCTGAAGACAAGGACATAGAGCTCAGCAGTGACGAAATGCAGGACTTAAATGCAGAAAACAGCACAGGTAAAGCGTGTGATTTTTTTGTGAATAGAAGTCAATACCTAAAAAAAATGATTGTGCCATTGCATTTCTCTTGACAAGCTTTCCCAAAATGTGCAATGCACTATACCTTTCAAACTAGATTTGCCTGACCGAAAGTCATCTGTGTTGGAAATGGATGACTATGATGATGTCGATTCCACTGTGAATCAAATGGAGGACAATCCCAACAGCCAAGGTACTGTTTAGAACTCAGTTCCACCATAGATTTTCCACTCCTTGCATACTTCAAGCATATGCCACTGAATACCCACTGTGTTTTATGGACTGTGTGTCATTTGATCATTCTTGGTGAGGCAGAGGTGCAGTCCGCTGAAGATGAAGAAGAGGATGGTGAAGACTCTTCTGGGACTGAATATGATGATGTTGAGGAAAGAGATGACAAAGCATTAGGGCAAGAAAACAGCAGCACAACAGAGCCACTCCTACCACCAAGACCGGCTAACCTACTTGGTATCCATATTATTAGTGTGTAGGGTGAACAGACCAATTTTAATGGTCTCATTACCTGCATTAAAGTACATTAAAGTGAAACAAAGTGACCTTTAATCATGATTAATCACAGAAAATCGTGTAATTAATCATGATTGATTAATGCTGGGCAATTGTAATCAAATATTATATTTATATATGTGCCCTTAAAAATGCCCTTCACTAAATTTAATAATGAAGAGGTGTGTGTGTGTGTGTGTGTGTGTGTGTGTGTCCAAATGCGTTTGTCCATAAAGTATATATGTGTATGTGTGTGGGTGGGTGGGTGCACACTTGTGGGTGTTTCCATTGGTCTATTAGTCATAAAACTATGTTCAGTTTTCATTGGATTCATTCACTGTTTGCACTGGAAGGTCCTGTCACGTTTTACATTGTGTGAACATTTCATGATACATACACCAGTAGAAATGGTGTGCTTCTGTGATAGAAACAATGTTATAGCAGAGAAATATTCAGTTATTTGTCCATATTCATGTCATTTACAGATGATGTAAAATATGAGGTGGATGTTGAAACGCCGAACAATTATGACGATGTCTCATCTGCCCAGGACACGGTCAGCCCGACATGAGGAGGCCCTGTCTCAGAGACCAGTGCGCCGGCAGATTTGTCAGTGGTGCCTGGTGACTAAACCAAGCTGGAGAGATGAATAAGCAAGATGATAGTTAAAGATAGTTAAAGAATGGCTATTGATACATGTTTGTTGCTGGTGGTCGTACACCTAATTCTGCTTGAGGCTTAAATTGTTAAGGAAGTGCTGTAGTGCTGTTTATTTTAGGCTTTGTTCTTGTAGGCAAGTATTTCCTTTCTGTTCATTCTCTGAAAAATAGAAATGTTGTCATCGATGCAATAGCTCTTTGAGGTTCTAATTTTCATTACAATCATTCCAATAACCAATGATCAATATAGTTTTATATGTAATTTCTTATCTATAGTTGTTCATTCTTTGGTTTAGTATAAAATAAACATCCCCTAAATAACTTTTCTCTTAACTGGGCTGTTGGTCTGAAGAATATACCACATTTCTTAAAGAAAATAAATTGAGTGATAGAATTTTAACTACTAAAATGATCTAACCTTAAAGTGGGCTAAATAATTAGATAAATAAATTGCTCCTGTATGATCCTGGTAATATAACAGATACATCACACCCTTTACAGGGCACATACGTAATTGTACAATGTTTCTGCAAATGTTAGTGCTAAGTGTCTATTTTCTTATAAAATTATTTAGATAGATAGATAGATAGATAGATAGATAGATAGTTAGATAGTTAGATAGATAGATATACAGATAGATAGATAGATAGATAGATAGATAGATAGATAGATAGATAGATGGATAGATGGATAGATAGATAGATAGATAGATAGATAGATAGATAGATAGATAGATAGATAGATAGAATGCGCTTTGCAATAAACTGATTGTTATTATTTTTGTGTCAAACTGAAATGTGGTTTTGCTTAAAAAATCCCTCTTAATAAATTGTATTACTTGTTTTATTCTTTTACTCATTGTTTAATCATTAGTCATCACCTCTACCTTAAAAAGCATTCTTTTCTGATTTTCAGTAGCTTTAATTAAGTTATTAAATTTGATTTAGATATTTATTTGTGTATTTTTTTATTTTATCTACATGAAACAGAATAGTTTTTATTAGAATTTATTTTAACTGATATTCATTCTAATGAATTCCTTTCTGAATGTATTAATTTAACACCAAGGTTTGAGCATCATTTTATTCTTGAATGCTGTACTGTATTTTTTCTTTCAGGCCTTAATTATATTGCTGTCTTTTTCACTAATAGTGGGCTGCAGCAGTTTCAGTAGAAAATGGCTCTGGTGCTGTGGGTTAAACTGTACTGCTCTGTAACTGCTATAGTTTGATTCACAGCACAAGAAGCCATTGTTCTCCTTTCCTCCGAGAAACCCCACTTTGCATCATATCTGTTAATATAAATATGTTTGTGTGTCTGTTTGACTAATTTTCAAATAACTCTTAAGAGATCACTTGTTAGAGAACTGTTGTCTCAGACCTCACCTTTAGGGTTGGTCAAATCCAGGTCCTGGTCTTGTGTGGGTAGAGTTTATATGTTCTCCTCGAGGAGGTGTGGGTTTCCCTCAGGGTCTCTGGTTTCCCCCACAGTCCAAAAACATGCATGTCAGGTGAACTGGAGTTTACCATATGTGTGAGTGAATGATGTGTACAGCCTGTGGTGGGCTGGTGCCCTGCCCAGGGTGAGTACCTGCTTCTAAAACGGACACGTCAATACAATACAAGACAATACAAATTGATTTATATAACACAACCAGTGTAGACCAAACTGCTTAACAAAAGCATAAATAAAAAGACAATACACATACAAAACGAAATTTAAGTTAAGGAATATTGAACGCCTTAGAGAACAGGTGAGTTTTCAAAGCAGATTAAAAGCATGATCACCTCTATTTTTAAGTCTAGTTCTGGGAACATAGAGTAAATCAGAGTTACTTGATCTGAGTTATCTAGACTGTGTGGACGGATGTCTAAGTACCGTGGAGCCTGATTCCGTAGGGACTTAAAAACCAATAGCAAAACTTTAAAAACAATTCTATATATGACCGGTAACCAATGCAGTGAAACCACAACCGGTGTAATATGTTCACACTTATGCTTCCCTTTAAGGAGCCGAGCTGCAGCATTTTGAACCAGTTGCAATCGTGCGACACATGTATGGGAGGCACCAATATACAAAGAGTTACAATAATCTAATCGTGACGTTATGAAAGTATGCATAACAATTTCAGAATTTTTAACAGACAAAAAAGGCTTAACCTTTGCTAAAAGATGAAGATGTTAAAAGCAAGACTTCAGCACAACACATACATGCTTGACAAATTTAACACTATTATCGAGTAACACAACTGGTACTGTATACTAACAAAATATCAAAATCAAGGTCATGAATGCTACGATCATTTTAGCCAAACAAAATAATTTCAGTCTTTTTTTCATTAAGACTTAAGAAATGACTAGCAAGCCAGAGTTTTAATTCGTCCAAGCAGTCTAATAAAGGCTTTAATGTGATGGGCTTTAAAACCAGACTGAAATTTCTCATGTAAAATGTTTACATGAGATGACAGGGGCATTAGAGATTTAACCAGTAAAATCTTATCAATAAAATATCGCGCAAAATCCTCACAAAGATAAATTGATGTCTCAGAAAAGTGATTGAGAGCACAATCAATTATTGAAAATAAGGCTTTTGGCCTGGTGCTGTTAGATAAAATCAACTTGGAGAGATATTTACGCTTGGCAGCGATGCTTTAAGACATGCTTATGTTTTTTCACCTTGAGAGGAGTAACAGCATTTAAAATGTTGAAACAGATAGAATCTAAAAGGTCTAAGTATGTGTCCGCATCAAAATGGCTTAAACATGAGTCCATGGACAGATTAGCATATGAAGCAGTAAAATCCTCGATTAAACAGTCAGTAAAAACAGGAGTCAGCCTTGGACGGGGTTGATGCTTGTGTGTATTTCCAGCAGAAAGTAGAGAAAACAAAATTGGCAAAGGATCCGACAGGCCTGTATCACTGATACTAATATCCAGTACAGGTAGTCCACATGATAGAATTAAGTCCAAGGTAAGCCCCTGAATATTAGTGGGACCTGACACCCACTAAACAAAAAAAAGTGTCAATAAGAAGTTTAAACTCTTTAGAAAATGGATTAGAATTAAGATTCTATCATGGCTGGTAACAATGTCCCCGTAACAATGTCCCCGAGAAACTCATTGAGGAAGTCCTTGTTTGGCTGAGGTGGACGATAAACCAAGGCAAAGGCCACTGATTTACTTGATGAAGACTGAAACAACTGTACTTAAAATGTGCAATGAAGACTGGTTGTTAAACAGCGGCAGAAATGAGAGTTCGTAAACACTGTCGTTAATCCCCCTTCCCGGCCTGATAGCCGAGGAGAATTAAAAAAATGACAGAAAGCTACAATTGGGAGTACAGTCGGTCTTCACACACACACACACACACACACACACAGATGTGCTCATACAGACACATACACACACACACACAAAGGTGCGCACACAGACACACACACACACACACACACACACACACACACACACACACACACACACACACACAGACTCATACACATACTCATACAAAACACACACACATACACATAGATGTGCTCATACACACACACACAAAGACACGCACTCATACACACACATACTGGTGCGCTCACACAAACCCACACACATACACACCCTCACACATGCACACTCAAACATGCTCCTACACGCACACAGGCTCGCACTCATACACACACGCACACACACACTCAAACTCACAGGCATGCTCATACACACACTCACACATGTATACATATATACATACATGCACAGCTGCACTATAGTGTTTCTGACATCATGTGGTTTAAGATCACTTGGCCACAGCTTTACCCCGAGGAGCTAATTTGTAAGTGGTGCTTTCAGTGTTTTATATAAACACTGCACTTAACCTCCAACACTGATGCCAAATTTACATGTCAGCAGGGACTGCAACCCCCAGAATAGAATAGAGACCATTCCAATGTTTAAATGGGGGGTTAAAATTCCAATCCAGGATTCGCTTAAAACAGTAATAGAACATTTTAGGAGGATTTGAATTAATATGTTCTGTAGCTGACAAACTTGACTAGTTTATTCACCACTTAACAATATAATTACATTTATGTTTGGACATTTTTATAGTCATGCTATAGGAGCAAACATAACATTTGGGGTCTTGATGGTATTTGATTGAAGTAAACAGAGATGTGAACCCAGTCATGGAAGGCAGTCAAAAACACATTCTAACAAAAATATCTAAGCATTTAAGAAATGTTTATAACCTGTTTACGGCCTGTAAATGATATATTGCCATCTATGTATTTATGACAGTCATAAAAACATGATGTGCTCAGCAGGCGGCAGCCTTTACCCCTGCAGGTGCACACACTATGGTATGAGCACAATGTTGCCTTAATGAATATGTCAGTGAAAGATGCTCCGCTCCTCACAATATCAGAACACAGATTTAAAATTATAATGATTATATGATGTAATTTATTATAATAAAAACACACACAAATATCACAGGTCATACACACACACTGTAACAGCGTATTTACATATATGAGCTCATATGCTTATAAGCTGTATATATGTGTGGGGGAGTAGACAGAGAGGGGGAGAGCCCATGGTGAGAGTTTAGCCAGGCTGGTGGTTTTGTTTTCTGTTTAAAGAGCTGTTCAAAAGTTTTTTTGAAACAATTCAGCATTAAGTGAAAGCATGATGAAACATAAATCATTAAAAAAACAACAAATAGTTGTGTCAGTGTCTGATATGACTATGATTTTATAGCCACAATCTAACTGAATTTGACTCACAATGGGTTTTGTCTCACATTTATAACCTGCATGCCGTCGTAATGCATGACATTCTTGCCCAAATGTTCTGTCCTCTTCAGCCTGTCATCTCCTCTAATGCTGCTTCACTGCTTGGGCATTGTTTGCCCTATGTCTGACCAATCAACATGAACTAGTGAAATAACTTCCATCACACAAAGCCTTGTTGAGTAGTGTAATAGGATGCTGCTGGCTGTGAGACTGCATGACAGTTGTGGTTATTTTCCACAACAAAGGATAGCAGTGAAGATTTATTTGGAGGTGGACATGCTGTTATCAGTCAAACAGGATCCATCTTCTCAGCAAGCTTATTTAGCACCAGATCTATCTCAAAGCCTGCCAGGAGAGCAGGGAACAGTGATGTAATTTGGAAGGTTAAATGGTTGCATGCTAATCTTGCTAAGCAGTTGCATGTAATGGAGAAATAAAAGAATAGGAACTTTGTATGATGTCACTTCAGCTGTTGTCCCAAGCACAAAAGTCCAAGCTTCATCACAGTCTGCAATTTATGGCCTCAGTATAAGCCTTCTTTTGAAATGGATAGTTTAGCTTCCAAAATCAGATTTGCTAAGCTACATTTGAAACTGCTGTAAAATTCCTGACAAATCACACACACACCACACATATTAGTTCTCTGCATTAATGTGAAAACACAAGCAACTTTCATTTCTGTATGTACGTATGGTTGGACAGTGCCTCTGGACAGCAGTTTTCAAATAGTGCCAGAGATTCTTAATAGGTTTAAGACAAGGGCTTTGCATTTGTCATTCCAAAACATCCATGATACTGTCGCCACCATATTTCACTATAGGTATGCTGGTTCTTAAGGAATGGTCAGTGTTTGTTTTACAGCACACATACCTGTTTGAAGTCTGGCCGAAAAGTTTTACTTTAGTCTCATCTTACCATCTCAACTGGCTCTCATGCTTTTATGAAGATGTTTTTATTGAGTGGTTTCTTCCGTGATACTCTAGGCGGTTGTGGCCTGTGTTATGGAAAGCCCTTGAAATTGTGAACCCATGCACCTTCGTTTTAGTTTCAGCCAAAGGGCAAGCCAGACCTTTGAGAGTGATGGTTGGATTTCTAGCATGATGTCTCACCAGTCAATCTCTTGCTCTGATGCTAAGTTTTGAGGCCTGTACTATTAAAGTTCTGGGTGCTGTGATGAACTTTTTGCTTTCTGACAATGGGTACAACTATGCTAAATTGGACATTCAGTTCTTTGATATGTTTTATATTCATTTCATGTATTTCAATGATTTTGTTTCTCACATCAGCAGAAAACTTATATTGTGGTGATTTTACAACAAAGAAAATGGTCCTCACAAAGGGAAATTTCATATCCAGAAACACAGAATTACTTTGGTATTCCAGAGCATGTTTAAGCATAGTCAAACAAGTAATACAAACAGCATATATCATGAAAACAATCTTTTTAATGTTGGCATGCAAATAACATACTTTGAAGTCAAAAATATACTGGAGCAAACAAATTTACTTTAGGAAATTTCTCAACATAAATTTAGTATGTATGACTTTTAATGTGCATGGATAATTTTGCAAGCCACAGCATCACTGCACAGGACATGCTAGCCATAACCATAGCAATTTAGCATTAGCTTCAGATAGAGTAACTGTTAAGTACCAGTTAGAACAGCTGCAGCGTGTGTGGGGTGATGACTTCATACCATCTCAGTTTGGTGTTGTCTGGAAAGATCATTCCTGGAATGGACACCGTATATCACCATGTTTACTAAGAGTAGACATACATTGTTATGTATCAACTACAGACATGAGCTGAGTGTGTTATAAACAGAAAGTGCAATGATACTATTATTAGATTGCTGCAAAACTAAAAGAAACCTCTTGGAGCTGCTTCTTGGTGTTTGGCTGTTATGCTTTTCACAGACCTATAGCTATAGCATGGAACAGTCAAGGAGTTTGTGTCTTGCAGCCATTTCCTACTATAGATGAACATTTTTGTTTGCAGCATGGAATATTATTGTGGTCCCATGATGGAGTGCTGTAAACTCAGACCCCCCAGAGGGACAGCAGAAACATGATACTAGTTGGTGTAACACACTAAATATGCTGCAAAGCACAGGGAGCCGTTGGGTTAGGGCGGCAGGCCAAATGGGCCCCCGGCCTGCAGGACACACAAACCTCTCAGCGGGACAAGCACATCAGTGCCAGGCCCCTATGAACACCAGCATTCTGTCCATCACTGACACGCCAGCTGCAGCAGATGCCAGGAGATTATTCAATGCAGAAGGGTGAAGGCTGCGGTGCACTGAGAAGTGTGTATGTGTGCATATGTGAATAAGACGGATCTGAAAAGCAAGGCTGTGAATGACTTCCACTTCAAAGCGGACAGTAATCTGATCTTCAGTCTGTGATCAGACTGTGGGTGAAAAAAGCAACTGATGAGTTGAGTAATGCATTCATCATATTTCTTACAAAGGCATAAGCTGTTAAAGTCAATTCCCAAGGCTTTAAAATTCAGTTTTATTGTTATCCTTTATGTAAACTGATAAAAGTAAAAGTTTTCCATCATTAATAGCACCAGGGGCCTCATTTATAACCGTTGCGTACGCACAAAACGGACCTAAAATATGCGGACGCCTCTTTTTACGCACAAGTTGCGGTCTTTAGTAAAAAACTTGATGGCAGAATGTGCGTATATGCACGCACACTCTGACCCATCCGTACGCACATTTCTGAAGAAAAAAATGTGACCGCGAGTGAAGAGATTCAAAGAATCAAAAAGTTTTCTGTCATGTGTACAGCACAGATTACATTTCTGTGTGCAATGAATTTCTTTATTTCCACACACACACTGAGGTTAGGTTAAGCAATTTCGTTTTTAAACAAAACAAAATGACAACAAATGTGTGTAAAAAAAATATATTTAAATAAAAACTATAAGTGTGACGTGCTGATGTGGATAATATTGATAATATTGTGCATTTGCAAATGAACGAAATGTGCAAAGGAGCAAAAATTACAGTAAGAGGGTGAATATATTAGTACATTTATAATAATTCCTTGTCTGCCTAGATCCCAAGATGTGTGCTTTTGGAGCTTTGTGCTGAACTGGGTCCAATGATAGAGAGACGAACTGCGCAATCCCGGTACAAATACAGGCAATAAGGGCTCCATATGAAAACGAATTCATTTATGTAAATAGAAAACATGCGCATTCGATTAATGTGCAAGTTATCTGCGATGCTGACATGGTCCTGACAAACGTGGTTGCACGATAACCTGGTTCAACACACGACTTTATCCTGGAACACATTATAACCGGGAATATTCACTACAGCTTCTGGGGGTGAGCCACGTCTCTGAAAGTCCTAAGTAGTCAATATAGGAGTTGCACAGCAGATGTTTCAACTGTTCACGTTTTGGTCTCATACTGCGAATATTCAAATGTCCGCCAAATAAGC